>VXCM01000246.1:100598-385431 GCA_014773175.1 Lucifuga dentata
GGGGGGGGGGCTATAGAGACACTCAACATTCCACCAGACCTGGACCAGAGAAGCTGAGGGTTTGGGAGGGTGTGTGTGTGTGTGTGTGTCTGTTTAATTGGGTGGAGGCCAGGATGGGTTGGCAGACCACAGCCAACACACCATGAAGGGAGGAAAGAGGGAGCAGATCTACACAGCCACAGGAAGGTGTGAGGGGTGTTAGTGTGGTTCAGAAGGGTAAAGACCTGACAGGTGTGCATGTGTGTGTGTGTGTGTGTGTCCTATATTAGGTTAAGTTAGGTGAACCCTGATTTATTAGGGTTTCTTATTTTGGATCCACTACATTATTATTAGACATATTAAGATCCTATTGCTGGATCGTAGTCACATTGTTGTATTATGTGTTTTCCACTGCTGTTACACCTTTTTGTTTTCTGAGTTTGTATCTGTTATGGCTCTTCCCTCATTTGTCCCTACATGGTAAAGTGTCTACCGTGTCTTTGAAGGTATTTTTCCTTCAGCTGAATCAGGAACTGTTGCTGCTATATGAGCCTAAAAGCCCTTTGAGATATTGATCGAGCTACAATATACATGTGAACTTGTGATTTTAGCTACTTTGTGTGTCCAGCCTGATCTGCTGCTAAGAGTGGGTCTTCTATGTTGCTATGTCACATGTACATTGATGCAAAAATCATACACATTACATTTTTTCTAAGAATAGAGTCAGGCTATTCCCAGACTACATGATTAATGGGGATTTAAATTCTGAGCCTTCATGTGCAACATAGATTTAGTCAGCAGATGGTGCTGTTCACTACATAGACACTAAATTAAATTGTTGCACAAGGCTGCATCCAACATCCAATTTATCAACAGTGGGGTAGGTGAGAAATCTGGGTCAAACAAACCAAACACTCAGAGACACATTTAAATGGGATTGTACACAGCACAAGAAGCTGCTGCATTTATTTCATGCACTTTTAAAACAAGGCCATCTCAATTACTTGACTGTGTGATTCACACTGGAGCTTACACGTGCTTTTACAAAAAGGCACATGGACATGCACGCACACACACACACACACACACAGCATGCTGTGGCAAGCACTCTAAGTGAGGAGTGATCATGCTGGTTTATAATGGGATGCTAATGGGGACTGGCACAGCTTACAAGCTTCATACAGCCAGTCAGAGAGGGGGGAGGGAGAGAGAGAGANGAGAGAGAGAGAGAGAGAGAGAGAGAGAGAGAGAGAGAGAGAGAGAGACAGAGAGAGCTCATACTGAACAACATACCAGTGACATGTCCTAGTCTTTAGATACACAACTACAGATACACACCCCTGACAAAAAAGTAGACCTCACAGAGAGACATCACTGCACGCATGTCACTCAAACACAGAGGTTGAGCCTCCATGGAGACAGGCAGAGGTGGGGGCCATGAGGTGAAATGGTTTCATGCTGGTTGCCCTTGTGTTTCACTCTCTGTCATTCCAGCAGATTTCATAATCAAAACACACAGCACTGCATAGTATGGTGCAGTAGGGATTCAGAAGAGAAATGAATCATCAGTAGCAGCAGCAGCAGCTCCACCAAAGCATACCGATGAATCTACATGTTCAGCCACATTCATGGAAAACTGATGCAGTGTGGTACCAGAAGTATTCTCTCTCTCGCTCTCTCTCTCTCTCTCTCTCTCTCTCTCTCTCTCTNCTCTCTCTCTCACTCTCTCTCTTGCATACACACACACTGTAGTACAGAAGACTGGCACACAGCTTTGGAGAACGCCATATCAAAGAAAACATATGGAGTGCTGTTTCATTGGAGCTCTCCACCAATTTCTTCTTACAGAGGAAGGCTGATGAAAGAGCCAGCCATCTCCTCCACACAGTGCAATCAGACAGCGCATCTCAAATCCACAATTCACCGCACACCGCTTTTTGAGGGGTTGCCATAGAAACTCTGCTGGGTAGTAGCGGGCAGAAAATGAGAGGAGATGAGCAGGGCTATTTCCCTCTCCACCTCCTTTTCTGCCTCCTTGCCACCACATTTTGTCCTCATAGTGACTGTATTATTTTCTATTCTTTGCCTCTTATACATATACATGTGTGCATCAAAATTGCATATGTGGACACGTGTGGGGTCACAATTAGGGATAAGAATGATTGTGTGCCAGAAACATTCGAGCAGATGTTCATATTAACTAAATCTATACAAGTCCAAATGATTTGACTTAATGTCTCGGGCTGAGTATTGGAATGAACTGCATTTGATTATTTATACTTTGTATACACATACATGCACATAAGGCAACTTAACATAATAATAGTTATCTGAATAATTACTTAAAAGCCTGAATTTTCATACCAACCAATATCTTGTCCTGCAGAAAAAATATTCTATATTTCAAGCATGCAATATCCCAAAATGCCCCACACGACTTATTTCATGCTGGCAGTACTAAATCAGCTGGACTGCATTTATGAATATCTGCTACTATACACAGTGTGCATCATGTCAGTTTCCATGTGGTGTGATATACTGGATATACTGGTTGACATGCAGCTGAGCTTGAAGCATTGGGTCTTATGCTCCCTCCTCCTCCTTTCTCTGTCCTCACCACCTTGATTGTGGAGGGAAGGAGGGGGCAGCTGAGTCTGTCAGTCTCTTTATGCCTATTCCTTTTTTTTTTTTTTACCTTCCTCTTCTCTCTCCCTCTCTCTCACTCTATTTCTTTTGCTGCCTCCTTCCATTGATAATAACTTGTCCAGCTCCTGTTGTGTGGCAGCCTGCCACAACCTGCAGGAGACTGTGTTTTTACTGTAAAGGCAAGCTCTGTCCAGTGAATGCTTTCCATTTAGGGCATGGACTTACGCCCTCGCCTCTCTGCTCTCTCATCAGCGACAAACATCAGGGCCAAACCACGAGATTTGTCTTTAGAGTAGAGTGGGTCAATTTGTACTCTACTTCATTGTGCGCAAAGGTTCCTTTCTCAAACTCTTTGCGCCGAGACACTTGGCATTATGCAGTGTTCCTTACATCAGAGCGCCAGTGAGCCAGTGGCCACATTAGCTCCAGCACCCACAGAGCCACTCACTGTCTCTCTGCCAGGGGGCAACATTTTCCAGTCCACTGGACCACCATGTCTACTACCACCATCTCTACCCAAAGCCTCCCACCCCATCCACTATAATAGTGCATGAGACACCCAGTAAAGATTTCCTCTCAGATATAAAGGCAGATAATGTTTCTGTCAAGCAAGAAAGAAAATATGTTTTTCCTTCTATCTGGCAGCAAAAGAAGCAGACATGATGGAGAGGTTTATCATGGAACAGGTGGAGCAAAGTAACAACAAAATCACGTTTGCCTCATATGATTTTAACATTTTTGTCCCACTTGCATTTTTATTAGCACTACTCATCTAGACATGTCTAAAATATATAATAATATTGCTATATATATAGTAATAATCATAATACTAATACTGTTCCTATACTACTACGACTACTACTACTGCTGCTACTACTACTACTACTACTACTACTACTAATAATAATAATAATAATAAAAACTCAATGTTTTCTGTGTTAAAACACATGATGTATATGCATGCAATTCTCCCTGCATGTATTTTTGATTGCATTACACAGCCATCTACACAATCACAACACACTAACACGCACAATATACACACTAACACACTAACATTCTTACATGCACACACCACCATAACAGTTTATATGCTATGACGACCTTATTCCTGATCAAATTAGAACTTTGTCATGAATCATAACATTAATGGATTAATAATTCATGAAGAAGCAAACAGCAAAACTGAAACACAGCTACTATTCTGAGCACAACAACCGGTATTTTTAATCCCTTGTGAATGTGTGACAAGAATTGCCTGTTTCGGTGAAAATTCTCACTCTGTGCACAAACCCCCATTTTGGATCTGTCAGTGGCTCTCTTCCCTCTCCTGTTTCCCTCAAACAGGCGTTCTCTGAAATGGAATCCAGGCAGCCTCAGGGTTTTTGAGAATGTTTCTGACATTCCTCAGGAAAATGAACAGCAGTATAACTTCACCATTACTAAATTTAAAAGTTACACCTATTGAGAATATATTACTTTCTTAATATATTCTCAATAGGAGTATATACTCTCTTAATATATACTCCTATTCAGAATATATTGAGAGTAATATTTCATATTTTCACTGTTCCAACTATTTTCAACTCGTTGTTAGCCAGCGAGTTTTCTTTAAAAGGAATTGTAAATGTCTGTATTTTGTATAAGGCCTCTTACAAACACATAAAATATATAACAACAAATAAATAATGTTAGCATTTTCATTAAAAAGTGTAAAAGTCAGAAAATGAAAACCACCACTGAATGATACATGCAGACATGAAAGTCCATTCTGAAAATCTTTGGAGGTTCACCCTTATGACCTTCCAGTTAGTTGCTTTGGTTTAACTTACTTCCATAAAAAAAAAAAATAAGAAGAAGAAGAAAGTGCATTTAACCTGAGAAGAGAAGATAAAAAATTCAATTAAACTGGCAACATAACAGTATTAACAATGTTTTTTTTCTCATAGGTAAGGCCCTCCTGCTATATTTCTGGCAGGATTTTCATGGTGTGTGCCTTTAGTCACCAGTTCTGATCTGAGCTCTGTGCGATGTTTCCAAGAAAAAATGTTTTAATGTCTCTGTAACTCAACTGTTGTTTGTGCCAAGAACTCACTGGCAGAAATACAGCTGCATCAGTCAAGATTTTGGGTTAAATTACATCATTGTTATCATTGTGATCCTTGATGTGGGGCTGTAACAGAAGAGAATGTTGCATCTCTCCCCAGTTTATCCTCCACCAAGAAGGTTATGTTGCTTGGTTTGTAATTTAATATAATAACTCAAAAACAACTTCAAAGATTTAATTGAAATTTGGTGGTTAGTTACCCAGGCCCAAGAACAAGTCATTAGTTTTTGGTGAAGATTTGGATAGTATAGCACCACCATGTGGCCATTTAGAAAGTACATTACATTTTGGTCCCTTAACCTTGAGGTATAGAGATAAAATTTCTTGCTATTCCAGTCCTCAGTTAAGCCTTCTCATGCAATTTGAGGTCACCAACATGCAAAATGACCACTTGGCTCAGCTTTTATAGTGAATAGAATCATGCTGGACATTGATGTCTGCTACAACATCTTAAGTTTTTGCTAAAAATGCACAAAGAGCAGGTTCAGGTGCATGAACAATATACAACAGATCTGAAGTTTCTTTATACAAACACTTGAAATGATGCAGAGCCACAGAAGAATACAGATTTTCTTGATCTATGTGATTAGTGTCTAATGTTATCATGGTGTGCATCATTTGTTCCAGGAGAATCTCACAGGTCTAACTGCAACAGGAAAAAGACCCTCTGATTGCAACCTTGGAAAACTTCCAGCATCATTGCTTGCGAGATGTAAGTTCAGAACTTTTATTAGTTACACAATTCATGGAACTCTCTGGGGATGAATGCCTTCCAGAGGCTCATTCATACAATAAATTGGTCTGAAATTTATTGGTCCGACAGACAGTATGTGTCTCCTCTGCTTTCATGTGTATACGCACACTCACACAAATGAACGCACACTTGTTCCTGATGGCCTTTAGTTCTTCAGTTTTTCAGGGTTGCAGTAAGCAAAGGCTGAAAGGGTGGAAAAAAAAACACCTTTACATCTGTCTGTGTAGCTGAAGTCCAGCTCAAGGCCTGCAGGGCTGCAATGAAGTGTGCTGTGATTTGACAAGGCCAGTGACGAGAGGCACTGTAAATATCCGCCTGTCACGTGATTCACATCGTGGCCTCCAGCAATCAAAGAAAGGTCAGTGTTTTCTGATGCCATTGCCAACAACTAAATTAAGTGACTTCATCTCTCACTCGTGCATCTGTCCCATTTTAGAAGACAGATACATTGGAGGCGTTGCATCATCCTGCTTATACACTGCTATGATCATTCACATTTCTACTAACACACAACAAGCACGCAAGCATATGCACACACACACATACACACAGTTGCATACTCTGGGTTCATTACAAAAATTCACTGTGACATTCATTCTGCCATCTCCAGATATACATATGCCAACACAGACACAAAGACACACACACACACACACACACACACACACACACACACACAAGATATGGTGATTAGCATATAAAGTCTCTGCCTCTGGGTTTGTCTTCATGTATGTCATGTCTCACTCTGTCAACAGTATATGAACATGTCTCTGCAGCTTCTCTCTTAGAAAACAAATGCTGATCCGTGTTCTTTAGTTGGAAAAGGTTAAACAGCATCGTTTAGCTCGGTCACAAGTTACACAAATTAAAATCTACTCGTCAAAATCTACTGTCCACTGTCACTGACTACTGTCACTGTGGATCCCAGTGTGCCTTGGTGTACATTTTCCATCAGGAAATGGCTTTGAGTCTTGCATTTATTCTCCTACTTTTATTTTTCCACCTCTTAAAGGACCATACCGGTGATTTACATGTTTGAGCCCAATAAATACTACCTGCAAACTTGCTACAATACTACCAACCATTTCCAAAATATAAAACCATGTTTTTAAGGCCTTTTCTTTTTTTTTAGTGTTATTTTTGCCAAATCCCCTCATCTTTCAAAATCAAATGTTCAGGTAATATACCTACCTTAAAATTCAATGTTTCACCTGCTAACACACATGTTCACATGTAGAAGACAGTCATTTTAATTTCTCTGCTAAAACTCATCTTTTCTCTTGGGAGTACATTCCCTGGCAGAGCTCCCTGTTGGAGACAAAAAAAAAAAAANTAAAAAAAAAAAAACAAAAAAAAAACTATAACAGCGTGTGGTTTGCTGTGATGGATTACATATCTCAAGCATGTTTCCAGTCTCTACAAGCTCATTCTAATCACGTACTGGAATGAACTGAAACCAATGGCAGTCTGGAAGATAGGAAAACAATTCTAATACTTACCCCTCCAGTAGTATTTTTGGAAAATAATTTGCAGTAATGTAATGTGTATGTGGATAGTAAACCACCAGTGTGGTCCTTTAATAATACTGTATTTATGCATGTGCAGGCAATGTGACCCAATACACAACTAAACTCTACAAATCTTAGCTCAGAATGGGAAACATAACCAATGTGTATTTTAACCCTGTAAAGCCAAACCCATGAAATAATTGTCAGAAAATTCTATTTTTTTGCAATTTATTTCATTATTGAACCCTATAACAAACTCAAAAAAAAAAAAAGCTTTTTTTAATTTTTTTTATTTTTTATTTTTTATTTTTATTTTTTGGTATTACATTTGATACATCAGACATTTATTTAGCTCAACAGGATTTAAACTGGAACTTTTTCTTTTTTTTTTTTTAAGATATGATATCATTAAAATCTTGGTGACAGGCACTCATGAATCTCTGATTTGTTTGTTTTTCTGATTTGTGCTGGCATCAATAAAATGTTGGAAAACGAAAATACAATATCATTGGCATTTTGGTCAACAACTGATTATGATGATGATGAAGAGGTCTCACAAAAACATGTATCAAATGTCACGCAAATGGCATAGGGTTAAAGTGAAAAGAATTTGGATCTTGACAAATATATGAAAGTACTTAAAACTCTGCAATGCCCCTCAGTAGCAAAATCCCCCAATGGAATATCTGCATATGTGAGAAAACAGGCCTCTCAATAATTAATAGAACAACTACGGAAATAAGGATCAGAAAATAAGTCAGATCGGCAGCAGCAGAAAAATGTGACAGAAAAGTCATTAGTATGACCCTTTTGGAGGCTGGGTGTTGGGGTTTTACAGATTCAATTTCAGGTTAATAAATCTAACATTTACGTCAAACTGCCAAAGCAAAGTGCTAAAAGAAAGTATGCTAATTTGGGTCAAATCAGAAGAACAAGGGCAGGGCATTACATTCACGCCATCTGTCCATTCATGTACTAGAGTAAATCTTAATAGAAAGTCTTGAGTGTAGGTATACATGATGATCCAGACAAAAGTTATTCACAGCAAAGTAGTGTCTGAGGCCTTTACTCTCACACTGCAAAAATTAATGCTCTCAAGTCCTTTCATTTGCTTATTAAGATTTTTTGTTTGTTATGCTTTAATTTACCTTTTACCGCATATTTCAATTTTGCCAGCTACATGGTAACGCATGGGATCTGCAATTTTTCAACTGTGAGTCCTTAATCTTTATTTATGCATGATCAGTTTTTTATGACCAGCAAAGTGCAGCATGTTTCACTTTGTCAAACAGGATTATTATTATTATTATTATTATTATTATTATTATTATTATTATAATTATTATTATTATTATTATTATTATTATTATAATTATTATTATTATTATTATTATTATAGAATCATTTACATTAGCAGTAGTAGTAGCTTAAAGTGAATACAGGAAAGGAAATGCTGCTTTTGGGGACTACAGGACATTTTACCATGTTATAAAAATGTTAATAATTATGGCTTTACACTGGAGGTCTGATGTTGAATTAGTTTCTTTTATATGGATTTATTTTATGGATCCTCATCCTCCTAACATTTTTCAATGTTGAATAAAGGCAAAATGAAAATGCATATTACAATGAGCAGGCTTGCCCTTGCACACATTCTCTCTCTTTCAGCTGCCAAATTAGACACAAGGTGTAAATCCCCGAAAACAGCATTCTTTAACATGTTTTAGTTGACTAAACACCTGAGTACAGATGTTCCTTTCTCACTGAGACAAAATCAACACATCTGTCTAAACAACAAATTAGTTTGTCCTAACTCACCCTCATAAATGTTAAAATATTGTTGCTTGTTGCACCCTAAATGTATGTTATGAATCATTCATTAAAGACGTTTTTTTTTTTTTTTTTNTTTTTTTTTTTTTTTTTAATTTTATGTTTAACTATTTACTTCTGGGTTACACAAATCACATTTAATTCTGTGAAAATAATAAATGATTTGTCATTTTTAAAGCTTTTTTATGATAACAAACCTTCTGGAAGACTCAAAGATCTCTTCCCAATTTGGTGCCATATATTTTACAATTCATTTATTTGAATAATCTGACTGGATTTTGATGTCAGATTATCTGTATCAGTCCAACAGAAACTGTTTGTTGCTTGTTTTCATATAAGACAACAGTTCACAGAGCATGCATAGATAAAATAGTAATTTCATCAAAGCACTGATAGCACTGATTATCAGATATTTTATCATTTAACCAAAATCAGATCATTGGAAGGCAACTAGCTAAGTGCAGATGAACATTTAATTAAACATGTGCTGTTGAGCAGAGCCATGAGGTCAGCTGAGGGACAGAAGTTCACCCAGGCAGGTAATTGAAGTCCTGGGCATGCTTTTGGCATTTCATGAAAAGTTGTAACATGACAACAACAAGCAAAATAAACATTTCTCTGCTTAGTTTGCTTTTCTGCTTTCATTTGAGAAAAACTATAATATAAGCATGTACATGAATGTGTGTGTCAGTCTGTGTTTAGGTTGAGTTTACCTCTACTCTTCTCCTCTCCTGCTAAATCTGACAAAATTTATCTTCTCAGTGGTAGACCAGGCTGATGGGATGAGTGATTATTACTATTTTTTCAGTAATTAGTAATTACAAAATCTCTTCTCCAAGTCATTGAGGGGATGAAGAAGTGGTTTGGGATGGATTAGAGCTGACGTCAATAGCACATGCAAATGTAAAAGCTTGAGAGCTTAGCTGGGGTATTTTGTCCACATGCTCGAACCCATTCTCGTCAGTGCTGGAAGGATTGCATGGTCTCACTGATGGCTTGGCTGACCGGCTCTCTCGGCTTTGAAGCTGATAAACCCGTTAAAACCATAACAAATATTCTCCTGCAATTTTGCCAGAGGAAAGGGAAAGAAATGGAATAGGTAGAAAAATGCAGGAATATGAAAATATGCTGCTCTTTCCACTTCAAACTCCAAACTCCACCCAAGGTTATTTTGTAAGAGACTTACTTTTCCACATCATATGCTACACATATTCTGTTTGGATTGTCTCACTGAGTTGCTGACACACAAGCAGTCTTCCAGTCTGTAAACCTACAATTATTCTACAATCTGCGTCAATAAGGTAGCCAATAAGTGTTTCAGATTTGCTGCACAGCCTTCGTGTCAGTGACATGGCAGCATGGCACAAGTTAGGCAGCAAGGGTGAGACATCCAGTCAGTTTCCATAGTGATGTGGTTGAATGGAGGGGATTAGCAGGGGCAGTGTGGTGAGAAAGGATTGCAGGCTGCTGTCAAAGCTTGCATTTAAACGGCTCCATGTCTTGGCTCACTCTTATTTGATGATGCCGATGATGGGCCCTTCATCTCCTTCGCTTCTCTGATGCAGACATGCTGTATGTGACAATCTAAAATTAATGTAATGATGTAGCCATAATGTCAATCATAAAACTGACAAAAAGCTTTATAGTTATAATTTAAGACTTTCACTTTAAAAATCCATATGTGATGCTTTTGTGATTTGTATTTTTGTAGCAATGTTTTTTTTCTGTTACATTTAGGTGTGCCAATGATCTAGCATGCACAGTAACAGAACCCTGACACACCCAACACCTGAATGGAATGCAGCCATTATTAATGTCATTAGTTACACCTGACAAATTGAGAGAAGAGGAGGCAGAGGATAGGGTTAGATGGAGGCAGATGATTCGCTGTGGTGACCCCTGAAGGGAAAGCCGAAAGGAAAAGAAGAAGAAGTTACACCTGACAAATCAAAATGAGAGAAAGGTCTACAGCCATTCAATGTATGTAAATTCCTCTCTATATTTTCCTTTGTAGGTGGCACAGATGTAGCTCACAGGTTGCTGCACATTGTGAATGCATATGTGAGACAATGGAGGCTAATGGCTATATGTTGCTAACTGCTAATAATGGCTCTTGACTGTCTGGTTCTTGACTGTCTGGTTCTGGCTAATTGATCATGAGTGTCGTCGCTACAGTAGCAGCAGTTATTTTCTGTGACTCATTACAATTTTTTAAAGTTATTTGTGTATCTCGTTTTTGTGTTGATGTTAACAGAAAGCTAAAATTATTTCACGTCATTAGTTGTGACATATACTGTTATTTGTTATTTGTTATGTACTCTTTTCTTTACCTCAGAATGACATAGATGTATGGAAAAAGAAACATGGTGACATTGATTTTTGATGAGTCGCTTAACATCTGCTCAACAGCATTTTTATGACTTAAATATCATCATAAAGTTTCTTTTCAAATGGTTTGGCATTCTGGGAAATTTTAATAGCGCCAAAACTAATTATATTACCACTAGATTGGTGGTATTCCTCATTATTTTAGTGGCTTTTCCAAACCCAGCAGATCTGCCAATTTCTGGTTTCACACTTTAAAAATGTTTTGTGTTTTTAACAACATGTTGGTTTGAAACACTGGACAGAGTAAGCCAGATTTTGTTGTTGGATGAATTTGATGGGCTGAGATGGGCTGAGATTCATAAAACACCAGAAAATTACCATGTACTCTTCTAAACAACATATGTCAATACATATGGTAGTATATGCGCATCTGTCTCTGAACTGTACAATGTGCTTATTCACAGCCATTTGCTATTTACCATACAAAACATATATTTACAGCAGAATTTGTATTCTTGCCGGTTTTACCCTAAACAGTTGGTTAATTTTTTGACTAATTGGAAAAGGAGATTGTTAAATACACCAGGCCTTCATTCTAAGTATCATATCAGATCTCTGTGGGAATGGAGTTTGCCTGGATAGAAACCCACATGTCCAAATTGCAAAACATGCTTTATTTATACTGATAGTTTAAAACAGTATTTAAACTGTTAATGCTACAACATAAACAGAGGCATGGTTCTAGGAGAATTCATTTCAAAGCTCCTTTGAATCTCTGACATGCATTTGTATGTTGGCGTTTCTTTCCGTGCAGCCTCGATGAGTTTTTTAACCCTCAGAAGCCTAATCTGTGCCATTAATGGAGTTTTTGTTGAAGTTAATTAACCATTTTCAATAATAGCAGCACAGCAATCCCAGTAGAGAGCCATATAAGGAGGGAGAAACGGAGAGCGATTATGCTGTTGCCTAGCAACACATGTACAAAATTTGAAGCGATTTAGTGCTCCCATACTGGTTATCATGGAGGTCATATGTTTACTAAATCCACAGCGTGTGCTGGCTGTCACACAGGGCTGTAAACAGATCGACACAAGTACCTGTCCCAGTGTTTGGAGGACATTGAAGTGTTGATGACACACACGTTCAACCTGCACACACACAGCCTGCAATCAGGCTGTGTTTCCTAAATACAACTGTTTGATTCCATAGATTTGTGAGACTGCTTTTTTCTTTTGATTGAGTCACAAACGCTGTAGAGATTTAACTTTTCTGCATAGTTGATCCCCTCAGCAATGTAAAATCAGAGTTAAGAAACAGAGGAGAGCAACAGAGCATGCTCCATAAAATTGGTCGATGATTCACTCAATATTCCTGAAACATGATTGGCTAGTGCACCTCATTGATTCCCACATCCCATAATACTTTAGTACACACGTAAACATTATCTGCCAAAAACTGTTATCAAAATCAGTCCTCTCAGCTTGTTTTGCCTGCTTGTATATTGTGAAAGAGAGAGAGAGAGAGAGAGAGAGAGAGAGAGAGAATGAAAGAGAAAGGGAGACACAAAGAGAAAAAAAGAGATAAATGGAGGGAGAAAGAGAGAGGCGAGACAGAGCTGCTGATGCACTCACTTCACAGCAATTTAGGTCATGCTAAACAAACTACAAATACGAGCATCGAGCCTTGAAGTGATTTCAGCATCTTCAGAGGCCATGCTTTGTGTACGGCTCAATGTGGTGGGTACATTTAAAATAAAAGAAGCAATGTACATGTTGTAAATGCTTAGGTGTCTCGACGCTGGTGTGGGATACATTTTCAGGTGTGAAGTAAATTTGATCACCCGTCCCTGGGAGAGCAGAGCAAATTATATTTACACCTAATATAAAAATACTGAGAGATCAGTTATCCAGTTATGCATCACTTCCCCGATGGAAATACTGTATTCTATACTGTATATGTATTCCAGGATAGTAGTCACTCTATCATGGAGATATACAGGAAGAGGTAAAGCAGTATTATGCATAAATAGCAGATAACAGGCTGCAAATCCAGATTCTGACAGAATAAATCTGTCTGGATTATCCAATAAGACAGTTACTTTTATTTTAAATAGCCCGTTTAAATTGGTCTTGCTGTCCAAGCATTTGTTTTGCATTTAGTTGTGCTGATGTTTTATTTTGCAGATTTTATTTTTACAAAGCTCCAGATGTACTCAGATATAACCTGAAAGGGTTATTGATGTAATATATTCTGATAATGTCATTAAACACAAATTAATGGTGATTAGCATTAATTGAGAGAGCCTCATTGTAAAGCCACCATCAGCGAGTGAAATTATTGTTATATTATTTTCCTCTTTATTTCTCCGGTAAATATATTTTATCTGTGTTTTGCTAGTTGTACACAAATGCTGACTTTTAAAACTCTGCAGACAGACAGAATGTTTGGGAATAAAACTAAAATGGAATGTTTAAACAGTTTTAGCAGGAGAGGAAAACAAGCCCAAAACAATATGAATAAAATATAAGAATTGCTTATGATTAGCATACTAATGACTAATCAACATGCTAATCAGTTTATTTGTGGGCTCAAATTGCAGACTGGTGTTGAGAAATTGAGGCCATGAAAATGTATCTGAAAACTGAGAAATCTTCTCATTGCACAGCTATTATGAAATTGCAAAAACAACAGTTTCAAAGTAGTTCATTAAAATGTGCAGACAAGGAGAGAAACGTTGGATTTAACATTGTTTATATTTACATCTGAATACTTGAGCTGCATAAATGCAAAGGGGTTGTCTTTATATTCCAATCCATTTTACAAGCATTATTTGTGTGTGTGTGTGTGTGTGTGTGCGTGTGTGCGTGTGTGTGTGTGTGTGTGTGTGAAGGATTTAAATTTAAAATTAAAATTTTTTGTTTTGGGATATTTTGGATTTCATAAATAAAACTGGAGGGTGTGTGTGTGTGTGTGTGTGTGTGTGTGTGTGTGTGTGATTCTGTGCTTTTATAATTGTGATTTTTTTTTGATCAGTTAAACAAAATATACATTTGATGATGATTTGTTATGAAGTTGTTTGGAGTATTTTTACTACGGATGTCAAAGTCACATTTTTTTAAATTACAATGATCACATCTGTCTGTATTAATAAGTATATAAGCCTTCAAAATGTAAGAAGCAGTTTGTCTTTCACTGTTCATTGAAATGCACCTCTGATGCTTTTCTAAAGACCTCAATCATGCTGATTTTACAACCAGTGGGCCAGCAAAGAGGGGCAGCCCGAGCCCCAATTTCAGTCACATAAAGCCATTAGAAGTATGGACAGGTAATCCCAGCCTAATGGAGCATATACAGCATTCATGAGGAGGCAAATCTAAACTTCCATCTGAAATGAGGATGCTGGCGAAAGGCTAGTGAGCTGCATCAAAGCAAAGCTGAGGGGTGAGGAGGTCAGCCGGCTGAGCGTACATGTCACCAGTCTGCTTGGCATGCCTCTACACTCCATCAGCAGGTATATAAATACGTGTCAAGTTTCACACTCCATGTCTGCAGGGAAAGCAGCCCAGATGGGATTTTAAATGCTACATTTCATGTGGTATCATTTAGTGGGTTAGTTCACCCCTCATTGGTTTGCCATCTGCTGCCCTCTCAGCCTGTGTGTTGCATCCACACTGGAGTCTGTAGCTCCTCATCCTTTTCCAGCAGTTTACGCTACAGTTTCATTAAAGAAGTGCATCCACTTGCTGACTGATACACATGGAGATGGGGNGGGGGGGGGGGGGATGGGAAACTAGAAGCATGGAGCCTTAAACGTGCAACCTGTGATCCAAATATGAATAAATTTCTTGTCCACCACCAAACCCAAAAGTTTGTTTATATTAATAATGTTTATCATATTTCAGCTGTGATTAGTTGCCACATACAAAAAAATATGATTTTAATTCAATTATGTATGCAGATCTATAGCTCAAACTGACATGACTATAAAACTGAATGGAACTTTAAAATATGACTTTATTATAAGCCAAGATGACAGCAATGTTCACGCAGCAAAAGGGAAACTTGTGCTAAATATTCCTGTAAATCAAACAAGTGGGTGCATTTATACAGGCTGAGAATCACTTACCTTGCACTTAAATCTGAAGAAATGCTCTTTAAAGAAATCATGTCTTCTTGCTGTCTTTTATTTTCCATATTTTCCAGATGATTTCTATAGAAAAAGAAGAAAAAAATCCCATCTGATCCACTCTTTGCTGCCCATATGAACATTCTTGTCTTCTAGTTCATTGATTTTTAAAATCTTTTTTCTTTGTTAAAATTTGTTTTAAAAAAAATCTTAAGTCCACCACTTTATTCTTCTCACACATCCCTTCATTTCTGGAGACGTCGGGCTTTGGACGATTACAGGCAGAATTAGACAAGCAGCCAATGTTCCCTCCCTTTATTGACGGGCTCCCTTTATCACAAATTGCCAGATTTGCAGGCAGCCGCTGACTGGCCTCATCTTCCAAATATATGCATTTGGAGCTAACAATCCTGCAGATATTGCTCTTCATATGTTCCAATTTCGTACCTCCTCAATACATTAATACATTATATCACTGGAGGGAAGATTGGAGTGTTTTGAGGATGTTGTAATTTGTAGGTTTGGGCGCAAAGACAATTACAATTTTAAGCAGTAAAATCCTGAAAGTGTTGGGGGGGGGGGGGGGGGNAAAAAAAAAAACCCTGAAATAAATAGCAAAAAGCCCCAAACTGTCCTTGGAAAACCTTTTCAACCAGTTTAAACTTGCTATGGGAGGTCATTACAAAAACTGTCTATCCAGTGTGAATATCTCATTATTGGTATTTAGTATAACGGGAAGCAATGACTAAAACAATTTAAAAATGTGGGCATATTGGAAACAAATACGTTGCAAGTGCGTTGTGGTGCAGCCTATAGAAGATGATGAGGAGGAGGAGGAGGAGGAGGGAGAGAGAGANGACAGTCGCACAAGGCGAAGCGGCTGCTGCCCGTTTTGATTTAGCCTCCTCCTCCTCCTCCTCCTCTTCCTCCTCCTGGTCTTCAGCACTGCTTCCCGCTGGACAGCTCCTTCCTGGACTCCTGTGACGCTGCATGGTCCCTTTAAGTCTTTTAATGGAAGTAAAATCTATTTATGTTCCAAGAAATACTGGGAGTTTACAACTTCACCCAAAGGAGGAATCTGCGGATACCTCGTTTCGAGATTTGTGTCAGGCTGCGCATCCTCGGCAGCACAGATCACAGATTTATTGTGAGTAACTTGGATGCTGATTTCTGCATGTCTCTGCGTGTTTGAATCCTCATACAAACGAGTCTTGCAAATGCACCATTTATTTTTGCCACTGCAGAGACGATTGAATTGTGCATGCAGCTGTCAATATGGTACTGAGATCAATGTAATGACTGGATAATGAGCTTTAGACCTTTTTGCTATAGCCATTTAAAGGCAGAATTGATTGCTTTTCTCTGGTCTGTCGGATGTTGCAAAGTGAAGACGCATTCTAGGGTTCTCGGGCTTTTAAAAACGCGTTTGGTTATCAATTAATCGGATGAAATGGGGTGGCTATTCGTGCAGCCTGATGCGTAAAGCTGTTACGCACTGGGCATCCCTTTGTCTCCACAATGCGTTTTGTGTTTCAGTTTGTTTGAGACCTCTCTGTGTTCGTGCTGCTTGTATTTCTGTGTATGGATAACTGTTAAGGGGATCTGCAGGTGGTAACTGGTGGATTCAGCTTCATTACGCTTAATTCTCATTGGGTTATTTGGTATTGCATCTGCGCGTCTTGCGCTTGAGGTGCACGTATTGGATCGTGTAATTTGTCTTAAAGTTTTATTTTTTTAATTTGATTTTTTTTTCGTGTTTGTGATATAATTTGTCGTTGTTAAGCTTAAATCATTGTAGACTTTGTTTAGCCTATCATGTGCGTGCTGATTTGGTTTTGGCTGCTGTTCATTTACGCGCAATCTGTCGTCTGTGTTTGGGAGCAAGTCCAGAATGACTTTGCCATCGATGATTTTTGGTGTTTGTTGAGTCTTATGAATGAAAATTTTGTCAAGGATCCAAATGCTCATGACATGTTTTAACCTTGTAAATATTTAGCATGTAATTCAACATATCAGCGGTTCAAAATTCCGCCAATGTTGTTTTTATTGCAGCTGACGGGGAGTAAATGCAAATATTGCCCAATGTATCCACATTTGCTTCATATGTAACCGCATTTTCAGCGGGTCCTGACAAACCGACCAATTGCTCTATTCACGATTCCAGGTTAACGGCGACTGACGAGCCGTNTCCTGACAAACCGACCAATTGCTCTATTCACGATTCCAGGTTAACGGCGACTGACGAGCCGTGTCTCTACAGGCTTCATCTCCAGACATTCGGTCCAAAGGTTAGTTCTAAAAACCGCGAAGCTGCTGTCTACGTGGACTGGCGCTGAAGCCTCCCGTCCGACTGCCAGGACCTTTGCCAAATCCAGAGATATGGCGACAAACGGCACCAAAACGGATGGACAAGTCACAGAACTGAACGAAGTGGCCACTAATAATGACAAACCCAAGTCACTGGACGTGAAACCCGAAAAGAAGCAAAAGGAGATCCCCTCCAGAGAAACATGGGTGGGAAAATTTGATTTCCTTCTGTCGTGCGTGGGTTATGCAATTGGACTGGGCAACGTATGGAGATTTCCTTATCTGTGTGGAAAAAACGGTGGAGGTAAACATTATTTTCCCAGCTAATTTAAGCAAACTGCACGGCCCATTCAGCTCCATCATGCACGTAGTCGAGCTTACCTAATGAAGCATGTCGATGACATGAAAAGAATGAATACCACCTTCATTTCCAGCCTTAATTAAATGTATAAGATGTTATGTTGTGCTTAATAATGCATCAGAGCAGATTTGAGGCTGATTGTCATTCATACCTTGATCTACTTTTGTCCATCCAGGAGCCTTCTTGATTCCATATTTTTTGACTCTCATATTTGCTGGAATGCCCTTGTTTCTACTGGAATGCTCCCTTGGTCAATACACCTCAATTGGAGGACTTGGTGTATGGAAACTGGCTCCTATGTTTAAAGGTACACCACAGTTAAGCAAAACGTCTTGAGAAAATTGTGTCTTAATACCCTAGCTATCTAAAGAAATTAAATAATATCCAGTTTGCATCATGTGGGATAAAAAGCTTTAAGGCATTTTTGTGTTGATTTTTGCAGCAATATCAGGAATATAATTTATGGAGCTCATATGAATACACACAGCCAATGAAAGTTTTACTATTGTAAAAATAAATAAATAAATAAATAAAAATTATATATATATATTTAAAAAAAAAAAAATCCATTTCTATATGATAGGTGTGGGCCTTGCAGCAGCTGTCCTGTCCTTCTGGCTTAACATTTACTACATTGTAATAATTTCTTGGGCCATTTACTACCTGTACAACTCCTTCGCCACTGTAAGTATTATACAGCTCACTCACATGAATCATAAAAAAGATGAAACCAGCACAATTAAAGGCTGTTATTTCAGTTTACAAAGAACTGTAGCATGTTAACTGTTAGATACACCGAATCCCTAAATGTGTCAAGGAAAAAAAAAAGTGTTGTATTTTTGTTTTTCAGGNTTAGATACACCGAATCCCTAAATGTGTCAAGGAAAAAAAAAAGTGTTGTATTTTTGTTTTTCAGGATCTTCCATGGAGCTCATGTAACAATCCATGGAACACAGATAAATGTTACACAAACTACACTATTGCAGATACCACCAATCTCACCAGTGCAGTCGTGGAGTTTTGGGAGTAAGATATTGACTGCTTTCTCTTGCATCCAAACAGCATAGTTTTAAAGTACCCTGCACAAATGCCACAGATACATAAAAGAAAGGCTCCTTTGCTGCATGGTTATTTTTGCTGTGTATATAATAGTCTTTTTGTTGCTCGCCCTGATCTTAAAGGCGCAATGTGCATGAAATGACCGATGGCTTGGAAAACCCAGGACAGCTTCGAGTGCCACTGGCAATAACATTGGCCATCGCCTGGGTGCTTGTGTACTTCTGTATCTGGAAAGGGGTTAGCTGGACAGGAAAGGTAAGACATGAAAACTATTTGCCAAATGTAGGCATCCAAGGACTCTTACACCGGTTCTCATTAAGTGCAATAAGTGAGTTATGCAATATTTATCGTTCTCACATCAGCTCATCAGTCATTTAAATTGCAGTGAGCATTGTTCTGATTGATATTAAAATAAGAAGAGAGACATCAAACACTCATGTTCACTAATCCTGCTCAGCCTCACGGTGGCTCCTCTAATTCAAATTCTCCTGACACAGAGTCTATACTGTGTGGATTCATGATAGGAGGAGCAACAAACAGCCCTTCGCTCCAATCTGGGTTTGTCCTCTTCCTTCAGTTGGAGCAGTTTTGAAGGACTATTTTGTCACGTGACCATAGCAAATAAAATTTGTTTTGCTTACAAAATTCCCCAAGCCCCCCTTTCACATTTTGCTCACAAATCATATGCATAGAGAGAGAGGAAGCTAAATCAAATAGAAGCTGCTGAATATTTGACCTGAATATCTGAAAGTGTTATAACCTTCATGAAATGGTCTTTATGTTTTCTGGATGAACACCAAAATTGCAAATTTTGTACTCATCATTTATAAGATGCTATGATGTTCTGCATGGGCCCCCTGTTGATAACCATCTCACATTCTATAGGTCGTTTACTTCTCAGCTACATATCCCTACTTCATGCTGTTTATTCTCTTCATCCGTGGGGTGACTCTACCTGGAGCTAAAGAAGGAATTCTGTTCTATATTACCCCTGACTTTGAAAAACTTAAAGAATCGGAGGTAATGACATATTATTATTGGATTCATACCTTTGTGCTGCATGCCTGAGTGAGCAGTGTTCGGTCTCGTGCAGCTAAATGATTGTGTTCTTTTGGCAGGTGTGGCTAGATGCAGCTACCCAGATCTTCTTTTCTTACGGACTGGGACTGGGGTCACTTATAGCTCTGGGCAGCTATAACAATTTCAATAACAATGTTTACAGGTAAGACTGGTGTTAGTTAATTAATGAATCAGGAGAGATCATCTGTGAGATAGAGCCTGAATTTACTATATCAGTGAAAATACTTGATCATGGTTATTAAATTGAAACTATGATATTATATTCCTTTAGAAGACCCACATTCAAGACTATGGAACAAGGGCCACTAAAAGGTTCAAATAATGGGAGTTTTTAGCGTGACAATAATAACAGTCTAAGGACTGGACAGAAAAAACAACTATGATCATAAAGCCTGAGTGGTTTTTTTCCCCCTGCAACTAGCTATCTGTACGAGATTTCTATGAAATTTTACTGAATTTATATTATTTGATTTTAGTTCTCAAATAGTAAACACACAAATAAAAAGTTTATTCCAAACAGCTGTATCATCAATAAAAATAAGTAGGAGTGATGTGTTCTCTCACACATTGTGAAAAACAGATCTCACTCTCTCTGGTGTGAAATGTTTCAGGAAGCTCAATATTGGAAAAAAAAAAAAAATCACTCTAAATCTTAAACAACGGGCCTGTTTTATATTTCCTCTCCCCAGAGACTCTATCATTGTGTGCTGCATCAACTCATGTACCAGCATGTTTGCTGGCTTTGTCATCTTCTCTATTGTTGGCTTCATGTCACATGTGACAAAGAAATCCATCGCCGACGTAGCAGCTTCAGGTAACTACAGGATGCATATGCATTTTTCTGTAGTGGTCCTGTCACTGTATGAAAAGGTGCACTGTCATTGATGCTGACTTCTGCATGCTTTACATGAAAATATGTCTCTGCAATAACATCTACTATGAGACTGATGATTTATGATTCACCTATTTCCTATCTAGGTCCAGGTTTAGCTTTCCTAGCCTACCCAGAGGCTGTAACCCAGCTGCCTGTGTCTCCACTCTGGGCCATTCTCTTCTTCTCCATGCTGCTCATGCTGGGCATAGACAGCCAGGTAAAGGGCTTGGAGATGATCTGCTCATAGGCTGACCTAAATATTTTAAAGCAGGTACATCTCATGCAGCTCACCCCTGCCCTCTGCGTGATTAGCATGCAATTTGCTTCTTGTGGACAGATAAAGCTGAGCTTTGACATTAACTGTCAAGTCTTTTTAATGCAACTTTATCATCTCGATCTGCCTGCAGGCTTCACTGTCTGTGTTTCTTTATTCTGTGTGATATAAGGCAGTTGAAACCAGAAAAAAAAGTGCAATGCAGCCATACAGTGGCTATGACCACCAGCACTTTATAGTAATAGATATAATTCATCACCCTATGTTAAATGTCAGAAAACTGTGCTTTTGAATATCGGAAATATCACCAAAATGGCCTCCGTGAAGTGGACGCTTGGTCACAAAGAAGATTACATTAACAATTTTATCGCAGGTTTTTGTGGACACTGCAGTTTTCTGTAATCAGTCACTGTCAGTTAGTAGCCATTAAAATGAAGCTTACTTGGTAAAAAAGAAAAATACATCACTATACATGTTTTATACACGTAAAGCAACAAGATGCCACCACAGCACACAGAAATCACA
Organism: Lucifuga dentata; assembly: GCA_014773175.1. Classification (NCBI taxonomy): domain Eukaryota; kingdom Metazoa; phylum Chordata; class Actinopteri; order Ophidiiformes; family Bythitidae; genus Lucifuga; species Lucifuga dentata. Next base: position 122,357 of record VXCM01000246.1, read on the forward strand.
CTGGAAGACTAATGTTGTATCTCTGTCCCTCAGTTCTGCACTGTTGAAGGCTTCATCACTGCCCTGGTGGATGAGTTTCCCAGAGCTCTGAGGGGCAGACGAGAGATCTTCATCGCAGTTGTCTGTCTGGTTTCCTATGTGATCGGACTGTCAAACATCACACAGGTGCAGTAGTGCAGCTTTCTAACATTACCCCTGACCATCAATGGAATAAGCAGTTTTTCAGTTTATTTATAGCAATAAATAAAGAAGTAGGTTATGCTGTACTTGTAAATAGACTCTTTTTTTCTGTGACCAGGGTGGAATTTATGTGTTCAAACTGTTTGACTACTACTCTGCCAGTGGAATGTGTCTGCTGTTCTTGGTCTTCTTTGAATGCATTTCCATATCCTGGTGCTATGGTGGGTATCAACATTATCTTTAAAACAGCAATTTTCATTTGGTAAAAAAAAAACAACTAAGGTTTATAAAATATCACAGATCTGAAAGGTCTAGATAAATATGAAATTTAAAAAAAATGGAATAATCTTACACCTATCCATATTGGCGCAGCTTCAAACGTTGCTTAGCCTCAAGGTCGTGAGTTCTCATGTTCCACCTCACTGTCCTCATCATCATGCATGGCAGACCAGCAGCAAATTGAAATAAATTGGCTATGAATATTTTGATCATAGATTCATTTGTCTCGCAGGTGTGAACAAGTTCTACGACAACATCCAGGAGATGATTGGCTACAAGCCTTGTTTATGGTGGAAGTTGTGCTGGGTTGCATTCACTCCTCTCATCGTTGCCGTGAGTACTCTGAACTAACACAACAGAACATCTAAAGTCATGACCTGAAAAATGAAACAATAAATAAAGTCAATATTACCTGCCTGCAGCCATGTCAGACTGAGACAGTGCTGCCTGTAGCCGGTGATGTCAGGATGCATAACTTGTCTCGTGTCTCCCACAGGGGGTGTTCCTGTTCAGTGCCATACAAATGGTTCCACTCACAATGGGAGACTACGTGTTCCCAGGCTGGGGTCAGGGAGTGGGTTGGCTCATGGCTCTGTCCTCCATGGTTCTCATACCAGGATACATGATCTATATGTATCTGGGACTCAAGGGCACTTACAAAGAGGTAAGAATTATCAGTAAGGCAGTTTAACAAGGCATATTTGATGAAGGGTAACTACTGGCTTTATTGACGAACACTAATACATTTATATTTTATAGACCAGAAATAAGCCATTAAAAAGAACTGCTACTGGGTCACTAAGTGGTAAAAATAAATCCATTTTTAAAAGGTCATGAGTTCTTCATTTTATAATAAATCATCAGGTCGATGGTTTTAAATGCTAAGCATCAATAAAATGTTCTTCAACTATGATATCAGTTCTGCAACTAAGAAGTGGCTAATAATGATGAATTAAATAGCTAAAATGATGTATCAAATTATGTTGGAGGAGGATATACACCAGATTTTTAAAAACCTGGCAACCTTATTACTGACCTATCTAGTGTTTATAAATCACTAACAAAGCCATTAGTTGCATCTTATAAATCCTAATAAATTAAATAAAGTTCCTATTGTATTTTTCTCCCAGAGGCTTCGGATAATGCTTCAGCCTCCTGCAGTGGTCAGGCGAACTCAGGAGAACGGACCTGAGCAGCAGGCGGAAACCATCTCTGCTAGTCTTGGTAGCCCTGCCAATCCAGCCAATCCCACCAGTCCTACAAACCCAGTTCCTGCAAACCCTGCTAGCCCAACCAATCTGGCTCCAGTCAACTCAAGTAGCCCTGTGACCCCCGCTACCCTGGCTCCACCAGTTAATCTAGCCACTATCTCTAGCCCGGTGAACCCCGCAGCTAGTCCCGCCACCAAGGCTAGTCCAGCTAACCCCACCACCACAACCAGCCCTACCAGCGCACCACCCAATTCAGCTAGCCCAACAGAGCCTGTTAACCTCCCTAAAGCAACAAGCCCAACCTCTAACCTGACCAACGCCGAAGCCAGCGTGTAGACAACAAAGAAACCCTCATGGAGCATGTAGACAAAAGAGAACATTACAAGGACTTCCAAGATTTTAATTGATTCACCTACCTCCAGGGGCAATATGTGATCAAAACAGATTTTCAAACCATGTCTAAGTTTTCTGCATTTGTAACACCAAGCCAGTGATGTCTTATTGTTGGTTTGCAGAATACAATATCAAAGACTGTTAGTGTTCACAAATACTACCATGAATCTGAAGAAAAAAGATGTAAACATACTGTGTAATACTGTGAGAAAAGAAAAAAACATAGAAAATAGATTAGCAATTTGTTGAATATCCTCATGACTCAAGTAAATACAGTGTGAATATAGTAGATGAAGTAGTGAACAAAATTGACATCATAGGAGAGTGCAAGAGATGGCGTCAATTTTATTGTGGATGTTTACTAAACCTCACACAGTTGTCTCTTTTCCAAATGTTGCACTCTGTGAGGAAACTACAGGCCGCATGGCAAATGGGAGCTCTGAGTAAGCACAATGCCAATAAGAAGTTCATGTTTAGGAGCTCTGGAGTAATCCAGTATTTGTTGCAAAAGATTTTGTGTGTGAGAGAGACTGTTATTTTTTCCTTCCTTTTTTGAGTAAAAAAACTTTTATGTGATTGAAACATTTTTAGAATTATTTTTAGGATGTTTTATACTATATGTGTTGTGATGGAGGACCAAAATCAATAGGCAGACAAAAGCAAAAACTATGCCGTTTAGCGTTTGGTTGGCAAAGCACAGGGTACAAAAAAAAAAAGTACAAAACAATACAAGCACAGGGTTAGAAAAGTGAATTACAAACATTGACTATCCCTTAATGCTGATAGTCAGTCCTGTTTACGTTTTGCATGCTTTTCCTCAGGAACATCAGTGAAAAAATTTCGGAAATGTCTCCTGACAAAAAAAAAAAAAAAAAAAAAANAAAAAAAAAAAAAAAAAGAAGAAGAAGAAGAACAGAGACGGCCTTAAGCCAGTACATCAATTTCATCTAAGCCATAGTCTGTTTACACGACTGGGCAGATCTACAAAAATCCGCTTTATGCTAGAACAAACCCTCGGACCAACTCTGTGTTTAAGTACAGTCATTTCTTCTTTATGTGTAACAATCAATTATACATTGATCAATATGTATTCAGCAATACATATGTAGATGTATAAGTACAGGCCAGTAAGCAGGTGGTCTGTTTCTCTTTTTGTTTCTGTTGTCTTTGCTTTACTAGTGAAAAGCACAAAGCTTTAATTTCCCCAGACTTTTGCCATGGCATGTTAGGACAATGTTAGTTTGCTTCTATGGCAGCTACTGTGAAAGGCATCTGGTCGAACAGAACACGTTTACTTTGAAAAGCAAAACAACTGAGAGAAAATGTGAAATGGCTACAGTTCATGTCCTGTGAATTTTGTATAAAGTTACTCTACCACAGTTTTCTCTGGAACTTTGTTGTAAAACTGTACTGTGTAAAACATGTAACTGTGAATGTCTGTAATACATTGGAAGTTAATGTCTAAATGTTGAAAAAATGGAGTTGCTGTTTTCCGCAATAATATTTTGATCACAGAAACTAAAGCACATATCTTACAGAAATATATAAAAAATGATGATGACAATGAAGATACTGATGATTATATTAAAAATAGAAATTATGTCTAGTAAAACAATATTGTTTTGTATATTTTTAACTGTCTCACTGCCTAGAGTAAAACATAATATAAACATGATATGTATCTAAATGGTGTCACATGATAAAGCACGATTGTCATGTTATACAAAGACAAAAATATTGAAAAATAAAGAATTATAGAAAATAGAAATACAATACACGCCTGGCCAATATGTATCTTACAGCATGTGTGTATAGCATAGTGTTTTCTAACAATGAAGTATTTGTTATCAGAAATTAAGTCACGCTGCTATCCCATCAAACAATACATGCAGATCTGAATTCTCCTCAATAATTGGCCATTTTCTCGTCTTGTATAAGTAAATCCTGATGTATCCATACAGTATTTCTCGTCAGTAACATTTAAAACCACAAATGGGATTTTTTTTATTTAGCTGGGTTCATTCTGTTTTCTTAGAATGAGGCCAGGTGGGATGTATAAAATTAAACAAAATGAACCCCATGTTCAGCAGTTTTGGGCCAAGATGAGAAAAGCAGTCTCCATCTCCAACTTAAGTTATTCCATGGGGGGATAAGAAAAGAAAAATACAGCTTAAAAAAAAAAAAAAAAAAAAAAAAACATCAAAAGAGAATGAGAGAAAATGTCTGAAACCTTCCTTGTGTTTTATTGAGTGTCAGAAACACAAGCTGATAGAGGCCTCAGAGAGCTGGAAAAACATCACCACCAAACAGCTCCTGCCCCGGGGCCTGGCGTGCCCACCCGCCCCATCTCCCCAACCTCTTATGGCTCTGTCTGTGTGTGTGTGTGTGTGTGTGTGTGTGTGTGTGTGTGTGTGTGTTCTTCCACCTCCTGCAGATGCTGCTTCCATTAGCTTCCAGTGTGATAAAAGAGACGGCACCAGCTGACACTACAACAATGACTCGCCGTGGATAAAAGAATGAGATGTCCCCTCTGGTAGCTCATGGCAAACTGTCTGTGTGTATGTGTGTGCGTGTGCGTGTGCATGTGTTATGTGCGTGCATGTGCATGCGTGACAGAGAGAAAGAGATGTTAGGGACAGAAAGCAATGTGTTTGAGTGGACTGGTGTTGAATAACGCCCCTAATGGCAACTCATATAAACTAGCCATTGATGGATGACTTAGTAGCCTCCATTATTCCCAGTTGTGTCATTTAGCATCATTACCTATGAAAACCAGTCAGTGCATAGGCAGCCTAAACTGATGTGTTATGTCCACAAAAGCAATAGATCATCATTTTCAGCAGCTTGATGACAGAAAGAGGAAGCTCTTGATTATTTGGGAGCAATCTAGCAGAACACAATTAGTCTTAGGTTAGGGCTTGCAATTTTCAGCAGCCAGTGATAGATTTAACTTTTTATTTTCATTGCTAGTAGTGGGTTAAAAAAAATGTTTTGCTGTGTTTTACTGAAATACATCAGGTTTGTTTTTAACAGAGAGGATGTACAGATAGCTCAACTATTGGTGGGTTTTTTCTCCTCATTTTCTGCTGGCCATGGTGAACTGGTTTCCTAGTTGTTTGAGCATCCTTCTGATGAGTTGACTGTTTGCTTTTGGTTATTTCCAATTTAATTTTGTAATGAAAGAGATTCAATAAATATTGCTTTAAACAGCACACTCTAACATTAACAATGGAAACAACCTCTTCTTACTTGTTTTAGGCAATCTACAGTTTGTGTCGGTTATTGCTGATGACCATTGACAAAATGATTTTTCATCATCAAGACAATCTATACAATTACACTTGTGAACCATCTCAAAATATGGTAAAAAATTTTTTTAGAGATCTCCTGCTAGTTTGGCTGTAAATAGACTGCATACTTATACATTTTTAATTATTAATTTTGCTCTTGTTCTCTTATCCTTATTTGTATTTTATCATATATATATATATATTTTTATACTTAAGAAGCACAGTTGGAGAACCTACCAGAAAAAGCATTTCACTGATGAAATGCTTGTATGGCTGCACGTGACAAAACTTTGAAACTTGAAACTTAATGAAGAAATAAGGGAATTGCCCCCATGTTTTGGGATTGCTCATTTACTGTCTCATACATGTGTAAAATATAACCTCCATTGGCTCTGTAACTAAACAAATAAACTTGGCTACAAACTGACTCTGCATGAAGGTTTTCACATGCCTTAATACAAACGCATCCATTTTGTTAGAATCTCTGCATGTCGTGGTCAGATCAGAGCAAAGGACAGTGTTTTGGGGTCCAGCATTTCTTGGCGCTATTTTTATAGTTAAGAAATGCTTCCAGTGTGGCTGCAGGAGAGGACAGTGGAGAAGCAAACTGGTGATCCACGATGCTTTTATGAAGAGACTACAGAACGCTCCAGCCTATGAACTCACACAGGCTGCAATCATTAATCCTCACAGCCCTCTTAGAGGGAGAGAACGAATTCTGCTGTGAAGATGAAAAGACTGACAATTACATTGATACTTTCTCTGTTTTAACCCAGTGCCAAAGGATTTTTAGAATCATAATGCCTTATTGGGTTTGTATGTGTGTGTGTGTGTGTGTGTGTGTGTTGTTGTTGTTGTTGTTGTTGTTGTTGTTGTTGTTGTTATTGTTGTTGTGGGTCAGTGAACCTGCACATTTTTGATGTGGATTTTGTGTGATCATTTGTGATGTTTTTTTTCCTTTTCTTTCTTTCTCTGATGCATTTGGTTTGCCCCAGACTTCTGTCTGAGGTACACTCACCCGAGAATTCAAAGCAAATACATTAATGAATAACTAATCTTTGCAGATGCATGAATCTACATATCAATGTAATCAGAGGATGTTGTGTGCATGGCTATTTCCAGCAGAGGGGCTGAGAGGATGTCAAGCATGCAAAGCCTCTCTGCATATATGCTAATTGAGCTCCATTTTCCAGGCTGAATATGAACCTTGCTGAAACTTACCAGGGACCAAACTTACCAGGTGAGCACTAGTGCATTTTGCACACAAAATGCACTAGTGCTCACCTGTCCTATCAAACACACATTTATGCAGCGTGGAATGTGTGCCAACTGGAACATGTGAAATAACAGATTCCCAGTGATTTTGCATTTTAGTAATGTGCACATGTGACGCAGCAAATATTGCGGTTATTTAATGCAGTAAAGCTCAGAGGGAAGCAGAGCATATGATTTCTGTACTGATGCAAACATCTGATTTTGAAGCCTTTGCCAAAGAGGTTACCCTGTCACAAGAGCTTATGGCACTTGCTGTCAGAATATGCATGGGTTTGAATTAACAAATCCCCCTCTTCTAGAAATTATACAGACCCTTCAAAAAGGATTTTAATTTACATTACATTATCCTTCCCCCATATCCAGCCTCTTTTGGCAGCTTGTAAACCTATAATATCTTATGGAGAAACCAACACCTGCTGTAATGTCTTGAATTTCTCTGCTGTGTTTTTGTACAACAGTGGGAGGAAATAACATTTTTAATCAACGAATAATGAAGGAGCAGCTCTGAATAAATTGATCTCTACACTGCGAGGGAATTAAAGTCACAATAAAAAGGGCAATTCTAGCTAATCAAGAGGCTGTCCCCTACCACCTCCAGTTTCTTCAAGCCCTTCTTGGCTTTTGTCATAGCTTTTAACATTTCATAAGCCTCCAGCTCATTGACACACGCAATGATGTATTCTAAAAATGTCATATATCTGATCTCACATATGAAGATGTTAAGTAACTATTTGGAGAGCTGTGTGTTTTATAGAAATGAATAGCTCATGCAAACCATCCGCCAAGGGGAGAACTTCCACATGGTGAGCAAGACATGTTCCTTGGCCTGGATGTCACGCACAGTGGGTGCTTTGGATGATCTTGTGCCCTGATGTGAAGCCAGTGGGAGGAAGGGCTTGCTGTCCACTGAAGCTCCCCTAATGGATTCCTCCTGGATTCTCTGTCCAAAGGGTATCAGGCCCTGTGTTCTATACTCTGGGCCCTTTAGGCTGTGGGACTTCGATAATAGCTGACAAATGAAAAGCTCTGTTGACATCGAATTGAGTTATTTGTTTGCCTGCTTTGACACAGAAATGACAATGGAAGAAATTACCACTAAATTTCATTATTCTGCAGTTCACTGTGAAACTTAAAGGATCATACCGGCAATCATACATGCTTGAGCCCAATATATTTAATATATATGTTACTGACAATTTCCAAAACATAAAACTGTATTTTAGTTTTCCTGCTATTTTTTCAAATCCCCCAATCTTTCAAAGTTAAATGTTCAGGCAATACACCCATCCTAAAATTCAATATTTTGCCTTCTAACACTTATGCATGATTGTAGAAGGGATGCTCATGTTATTTTCTGGGTAAAAGCCGTCTTTTACTCTGACTATATTCTCTGGCAGAGATATACATTGCCTTCCATGCAGCTCAGTGTTGAAGGATTATTTATCTCAAGCGTTTTTTAAATCTCTACAAGTTGATTTTAATTGTACTGGAACAAACTGGAGCCAATGGCAGTCTGGAATGTAGGAAAAAAAATCTAAAATTGACCACCAAAGTAGTATATTTTTGGAAATGTCAGCAACGTAATATGCATGTGGATTGTATATATTGGGTTCAAACATGCATGATTGACGCCAGTGGTATGTTCCCTTTAAACCATGCTAACAAGCAATGCTATAACTTCAAGCACCTTTTTGCGTGTGTGAGTATTTGTGTGTAGGTAGATATGTGCAAATTATGTGTTTACTCATATGTAGTATATGTGTGCATTAATGAGTATGTGCCCATTTTAGGTTGCATGTGTCTGAGTGTGTATATGACTCTGGAATATGTAAATGTGTACCAATGCCCTGTTTGTTCTGTTGAGTCTAAAGACAGGACCAGGCATCTGCTGCAGGAACAGCTTCAGTAAAGACCTGAATTCTAAATACGTTCTGTCAGATTATGATCAGCACACACTTCCAGTCCACCGCTGAGGATGTAGGCCAAGTCTCTTCAGTTCATTACATCTGTGAAGTGACAATGAGGTGCAGGATGAAGAGCAGGCAATTAAGGAAGTTCATGATCCCAAACCACTGTCATTTTAATTAAGAAAATAGCATCAAAGTTAACTTATAAATGTGAGCGATGCAAATTTCTTGAGTTTGGCATTTAGCTTTTATGACATGGGTATGGAACTGCTGATAATGGAATGGAAGGCTAGATTGATGGTTGGAATAGATGGATTTAAATTCTTATACACTTTGACATGGATTTTTCTTCCATTATATTCAGAGTAAATATGTGGTTTACTCTTTCTGACACAGAAAACACACAGTGCTTTTTGTAGCAACACTGCCATGTAAAACAAACTCATTCATTCCCCATCTGTCTCATTCTCTTAAGCAACATACACACACAGGCACATATGATGATTAAGAGTTCTGAGGGCCCTCAGGTTCCCACTTGGACTTGGGGCTGCAGTGAATCATAGCTATGATGTGGTCCATGTTTCTATTCTGCTCTATCAGAGAGACTCAGGAAGGCTGCTCCCTGATGAATGAGCCAGACCAGGCAGCACCACACCAGCCTGACCAGCCTGTCCTGCTGCAGCTCCAGGCTCAGTAATTCCTAAGACTGTTGAAGAATCTCGATTTTCTAATTATATATTAAAATAACCTAAAATAACTTTTCCAGGTAAATGAAGGCTAGTGGCTTTTATTAAAGGACTGTACCTGTGAGTTGCATGTTTAAGCCCAGTATACAACTGGCATGCATGTTTCATTACTGCCAACCAATTTCCAAACCATAAAACTGTATTTTAGTTTTCCTGTTATTTTTCCACATCCCCTAATCTTTCAAAATCAAATGTTCAGGTGATACACCCACCTTAAAATATAATGTTTCACCTTCTAACTTTTATGCACAGTTGTAGAAGGCACGGTCATTTTCATTTCTTAGTTAAAGCTTTCTTCTCCTGGGACTGTATTTCCAGGCAGAGACATACATTGTCTTCCATGCAGCTCTGTGTTGGACTGGTTGAATAACATTACTTCAAAAAAAACAAAAAAAAACAAAAACTAATAGACATGTTGTTTGCTGTGATGGATTACTCACCTCAAGCATCTTTCCAAGTATCTATAAATTGATTTTAATAGCGTACTGGAATGAATTGAAATCAATGGCAGTCTGGAAGGTAGGGAAAAAATTCTAAAATGTATAGCTAAAGTGGTATATTTTGGGAAATTGTTGTCAGTAACATAACATGTAAGCAGGTTGGATATATTGAGCTCAAACATGTACTGCTGCTGGTGTGGCCCTTTAAAAAAATCATCACATTCTTATAATTTTGGCTGAACTCAAGGATAAAATTAAAGTACACATTCTAAAAATAAAATCCCAGAAGAGTGCTTGGAACAATTGTGTAGGATTGATATGAGTGGAGGCGTAGATGTTGGAGTGAAGTTCCTGTGGTCTGTCAAACACTTCCTCCAGCAGGCTTAATGTGGCGTGCAGCACGTCACACCCGATCACTCTGCCTTACAGATGACCAGTTGCCACGTGCACCACTGGATCCCAAACCAGACACTGTCAGGTGTGATAACAGCTTGTGTACCAAACCCACTCTGAAGCCTTGCTTTTTCCCCATTCCACCATGATTCATTTGATGCTGCTGCACGGCTCAAGGTTTCGCTATGCACCAAGCAAGCATGTGCTAAAATGTTTTTATTCCTGTTTCACCTGCATATTCCCCCCAGCTGAGGGCCAGAGATAACCCGCTACTCTGCTCCCATGGACCAGTGCACCAGTCTCCCATCACTGGGGGATTTCACACAGATAAGGAGTGCTGCTAAACCAGCTCTTTGGAGGGATCACACACTTCTATATCACTGTAGTTAAGTCTGCTAGAATCTGCTACATATACAGCATACATACACTACACTGGAGTTGTAAAAATTGTCATCTAATTGGATGAATAAATTTTACGTCACCATGATAGTTGAATTAGTTTTCTCCTCATTTACAGCACCTGGTCCCTCAAAATCACACACTAAACATTCAGTATTCTTTGTTTCTTTGTCATTTATAGCATTTGGTCACAAAATACAGCCTAGGTTTGGCAATGAAGATATTTTCCCCCAGCGCCCACATCATTTGAATCCTGATAGGCTTTGAACAGGCACAGCAATTGATGCTCTCTTGCTTTCTTTCTGTTTCTTCCGATCATGACCATTATTTTGCTTCGAAAAACTTCTTTCTTTCTTATTAGTTTTTCTATTAATTTAATTATATTATGGCTATCTGCTTTGTGTGAGCATGTATGGCCAGACATTTGGTCATATTTGGTACTTTGTAATGCCAACAATAATGACTAGAGTTTGTGGTGGCTGAGTAATTCAACTATTAACACGTGGAAAAAGTAATAAAAAAAAAAAAAAAAAANAAAAAAAAAAAAAAAAAAAATGCCAAGCAAAAACCTTTCCAATCCAAAGATTTCTTCATAATTGCATCAGTCTTTCTTCTGGATGTAAAAACAGCAGGTTCTTGTAAATGTCAAAGTTATACTAATATATTTCTGAATGTTTTCAGTATGTCTTCTCCATTTTCTTTAATTTGGAACAATCTCTGTCAGTTACCTGCATGATTTTTTTTCCCCCCCTGGCTGGGGTATTAAAGTTCACTTTCCTGCCTGTGCATGTAATTATACAGGTAAATGGATGAAGGTGAGATCGCTGCATAGTATTTAACCTGGTTGGTTATATACTACTACCTCTGATCATTTCCTGTTTGTTCTATTTGGTTTTCAACATGAAGGGGAACACTGAAGCATATAATGAAACAGCTACTGTATAGTCTCTGGGTACTGGTGGTCTGATAAAACAATGCGATGGTGGAAGAGAAGAAATCAGCAAGGAGCAATTTTTTCTGTGCTGGATTGTTCTCTTTGATCTGAAGTGCAGTGAAAGGAGGGCATTATATAACATCTTCAGCACACACATGGCCGACTGTGTGACTGCCAAACACACAGGGGGAGGCAAAGGGGGGAAGTAGACAGACAAGAGGAAAGAGGTAGGGCCATGGAAGATAGTAGATGGAACATTGCTGCTCATAAAAACATTGCTGCTCATATTGGTGTTGGGTCACTTTCTTTATTAAGGCTGTTCAGTCAAGCAGTTGTAATGTCAACCCTAACAAGCCTCATAATGAGACATAAGAATGCCCTTCAGTGATAGTTTAACATTTATCTGCTGTTCACTGCCCTGCTGTTCACTCTCAACACAAACCTTTTTTTTTTTTTTTTTTTTTTTTTTTTTTTTGGCCAGTTATTAAGGGGGAAATTTCCATAATTATAAGAGATCATGATCTTGTAAGACAGAAAAAAAGATGGGTGCTCGATAACAAGAAATATTAGCCCATCATTTGTATATCCTAATTGGAAGCAATTCATTTTCGTCAACATAGTCATGCTTTTGAACAGCAGATGGTTCTTTGAATCAATCACTGACAAAACAATCAATAATACATAACATTATAAAATGAATGTCAACTGACTCCATAGGAATTCACAGGCTGTGTCAAGAATCATGAGGCTAATAGGTTGGTCAAATACGCACAAGAAATGAGGTCAAAAGATGTGGCTTACACAGCAGGGTCAACATAGATCTTTTCTGAGATGTAAAAAAAAAAAAAAATGCATCAGTATCCGTTGTAATACATAAGCTGCCTTTATTGATAGTTCAAGGAAGTAAAGGAAAGGAAACGTGATTGGCAGTATGTGTGTGTTGTGTTGGTGTGCAGCAGCAAACTGATGCTGAAATGGCCTGACAGGGTCTGATTCTGTTCACTGGGAGACTGTGATCCAGAGTGACCATGTTGTCTTCCCTTCCCCTCACAAAGGTTACGCCATTGCCAGCAGTCAACGTGACACAATGAATGAGGCACCATGGCTTGAACAGAGACACTCATCAGGCTAGTCTTAGCAAGATATTTACAAGACCTTACAAGCCGGCATTCAGTCCGTACAACGTTCAACAGTCACGTGGGTGCAAACCAATGTTGGATCTTAATAATTCCCCCTTTGTTTGTGATCTATAGTCAGGATGTGGCTGCATTTTCAAAATGACGTGCTTTGTAATTGGGTGTGTCAGTTCAGGGTGCATGATCTTGCCAGTATGACTCAAGTCTGCCCGTGAGCTGCTTCCTGTGCCTGTGTATCTACTCCAGTTGCCTGTATGATCTATTTTAGATTCTATTGCCCAAGGATGTGTGCGCATCCTCACAGCAGAGAGCCACAGAAATAAGAAAAAGAGGAGGGGGAATAGATAATGTTCAAATAATCTACAGGCAATCATGCAGATTCTCCAGACGTTGTGCACTCGGGGACGCTGTACAGAGGGATGCAGTATCACTTCCTCATCAGGCACAACAAATTTGGAATTATGCAAACAAAAGAATGAGATCTCTATCAGCCCTTTGTAGGCATGTAGGCAATATGTGTCTTATTTGTGGTCCTGGTTACCCTTTACTAAATTTATGCTTTTATCCAGTGGAATTAATTACAATGCCATATTATGTTAACCGTTTCCAGCGGTTCACTCATTCATTTTCCACAACAGAGAGAAGAAAATGGAGAAGACTGTTTGACAGATGTGTGTCTTGACCATGTCTGAAAGCAACAGAGTCCATTCTGTTACATCAACAACAAGAGGCAGGAACAGAAAGACCTTTCTCCATGGCAAGCACATCACGCTCCTTGTGGCCTTCACACACTGAAGGGTCCGAGCCAAATTTGGCATGACCCTGATGTGTCATTCTTGATTTAGACAATATTTTCATGGAGATGACCAACGTGGCCTTATATTAGTGTAAGTACATGCGTGTATCTGCTATTGTTTTTTTGTTGTTTTTTTTTTTTTTTTTTTTTNTTTTTTTTTTTTTTTTTTTGTAGCACAAACGGGAAAATGTGGATCTCCTCTCTTTAATCCCCACAGGAGCAGGCTCCCTTGGAAGACATGGCGTTGCAGAAGCAGTGGCATTGTGGTTGGTGAATGGCTGGGTCTAATCTCGTGGAGGCAGGGGTCTGTCGCTGGAGCTTTTGAGCAGATTTTAGCCCGAGGGGTGAGAGTAACAACAGCCAAAACAAAACAAAANAAAAAAAAAAAAAAAAAAAAGATCTTTCTCCTCCACTTTAAAGATTTACATCATGAACTGTGCCTGGCAAATTCAAATTAGCCCAACTGGAGTGGAGGTATACTCATTTACATTTTCATTCAGACTGGCTCATAAAGATTCTATTTATATCTCAAAATCAACAGATACCATAATCCTACACATTGTTTCCACTGTGTAAGTACATCTGCAATGAAGGAGAAATGGAAAATAATCACAATTCAAACCAGGAGCAAGGGATTTGGAGTTGTGTAAAGGAACACCTGTATTCAGCTGTCAGCATGAAAGCAATGTCTTCCAACCTACAGCAATATATACCTTTATTTTCATAAACAAAATGCAAAAGTATATAACTAACAGAGACAAGAAATGCTGCATCTATATCAATTTTCCCAGAATGATGACGCTCATGTCTTTGATCTCTAGAGAATGGAGAATTTTGGGTGCTGGATCAGTAGTTTAGCACTGCCATCTGCTGGTTGGGTAATAGAACTCACCTAATGAATTTAAAACAAATCACTTTATCCTACTTACATAATAAATGGGATATAATAAAGTAATCTATAGCTCAAGCTTTTGGTTTGGTTTTTTTTTTTTTTTTTNTTTTTTTTTTTTTTTGGTTTTTTTTTTTTAAGTAGAATGTCATTATGTCTTCAGGTATCATGACAGCAAATCAAGAGCAAATCAACCAAACAGAGCCTAATTAGAGGTTTCAATTGTAATGTCTGGAGGAAAACACATTAAAGACTGCAACCTACCATCAGTCAAAATTTGTCTTTTAATATAAAAACCAGCACAAGAAACAACTTATGAATGTTATTTTCTAAAATACTTCAAAATTTATATGTTCAAAAATTATGAATCAAGCCTTGAAGTAGACATGGAAATGTATTAAAGTCGCTGCTGTTTTGAGACTATTTTTCACTAGAAACCAGGTGTGTCAATATCCAGCAACTGGGTCACAGAAGAGAAAATGGTACAAATGTAATATTACAATGAATTATTCTGTGTAAATTTACTATAAAAAGAAACTGTTCTCTCCAACATCTGTTGTTTTCTCTCCTGGAACAGTAAACTAAGAACATGAAGACTCCAGAGGCTCTACAGTCAAGATCCTTGGCTTAACTTTAGTGTGCTGGACAAAACTGACAGACCTGTACAGTAGCTAGCAGGAGAAACCTTTGGGGGTCAAACAAGATCTGTTCCAGTCAAGAAATCCCAAAACACCTCCATCTATGGCTTTTCTTTACTGTTCTGATAACACCAGATAATGTGGCTGGCCTAAGAATAAACATGAAGCACTAAGAAATGCCTCTACAGAATATTTCTACCACTTACAAAGATTATTTACTAATTTATTATTCAAAATAGACAGGCTTCGCCCAGTCCAGTGTTTTTACCCTCTAAACTACAGTGCTGTTTTTTGGGTACTTTTTGACTGTTTCAACAGTAGCGGGAGTCCACTAAAAAAAAAAAAGNAAAAAAAAAAAAAGGAGCAAGCAGTGACTCCTGATTGCTTGGTTTAAAAAGGGGAGCTCTACTCTGTGTAACCACGTCCTTATCAACTCAAGCGTCCGCAGCCTAAGCAGCAATTGAGGATCAAGCATAACACACACACATTGCTGTAGTTTTACAATTCACCCATCCAAAATGGAAAAGCAATAGCACACAAATCTGAATTAACCAGGTTTCCTCACAGGCTGCTTAGGAGTTTGCAAAGGGATCTTACTACTAAATGTGTGATGTAATTTGAACAAATTTGGCATCTTAATACAGATGTTTATTTGTACGCAGAATCTGATATACTCTATATTAGGAAGAAACTCAAGTCTAGATTTCTACAAGGCCATTCACACTCTGCTTACTATCCACACCTACACAAACCAAGTGCACCCAATGTAGCATTACCCTTGCTCTTATGAATGAACTATGTCACGTTATTTGATAAATTCTTTTTGTACCAGGACAAACAAAGCAAAGAACGCAAACATCCATTTGAATGTTTATTTGGAAGAAATAAAGTACAAAACAGTGGCATGTTTTTTTCTGGAGAAATAAGGACAAATGTGAATAAAAACATTTGTATGTGACTGACACCTAGAACAGGGTGTCTCTTCAAAAACTATCTTCAAGATACAGTCTAAGTATAACAATTAAATAACATTGGACTCTATCGCTGAAAAACCGACTTGTGTCAAACAAGCAGTTCCCATTATAACCCCTAAATGTACTATGGGACACAGAAAGCTAAACAGATTTGAAACAGTTAGTACAGAGGTCTTTTTGACACTCCACCCGTTAAGTCTTTACAGCAAAAGACTCGTGTCCCTGCACTTATTCGTCTGACAACTATGGGGAAAAAAAAAAAATCTTTTAGAAAGATAAAATGCATGGTTAGAAGATTATGAGCGTCCATACTAATGACTACACTACTCTTAATAAAAAAAAAAATCTATGATCACTCCGCACGGCGCAATGATAGTCCTATGAGTAAAATAAAATATAAAGACAGGATAGTGTATACAGCTATTTTAAAACTGTAGAATATTAATACAAATACAGACATATACTTTTCACAGACAATTAACTGACGTACAAAACAAAAATCTCAATTTTACAATACCATTTCTTATCAGTGTTGGTAAATATGGTGACAAATTAATCTTAAAATTCAACCACATTTAAAAAAAAAAAAAAAAAAANAAAAAAAAAAAAAAAAAACTATTGACATGTTTTCTCCACAAAAAAGATTTCTGCAGGTCATACCATAAGATCACGTAATATTCAACGGAGTCAAATTAGATTTGTAACAGTATTTGCTAATCACGCTTGAAGTGACAGATAACTCATGGTGGAATGTCGATGCCTGCTCGTGAATTTATATTGCATGAGCGTCAAAAGACTCAGCTTGAGTGGAAATCAATAGAGGATTGCAAACACCTTCAGTTGTTCTGACGCCAGGAAGGAAACCAAAAGTTTTCAATTCTCATTTCCCTGCGTTTTGTCAAAAGTCAAGATGAGGCCATAAACATGTTCACAATAAATAAAGCCATTACTGATAGTGTTACCATTTGAAAAGGCTGCGCTATAGAAGGTCAAATGTAGCTGCATTCAGTCGTGCAATCAACTATAACAGCCAGTGCCACCAAATAACACAGCAATCTAGCCATACTGCATTCAGACAACCTTGCCAGAGGCTGTGATTTGTAGATGGATGCAAAGGTATAAACCTACATATACGAATGAAAACCAGATACAAAAAAATATATATCGAGTACAACTGTACCAGCAGTGAGTATTTCTAAAACTGTTACAGATAAAAAATAAATTCTGAGTAATTATGTTGGATAGGACAAGGTTTGCAATAGAAACCAGCTATTTGAAACATGCTTCCAAATTAAAGAGCAACTATTCTTGATATTAGTTTACCAAGTAATCAACCACAGGAAGTTCAATTGTTTAGTTAACAGTGGATACAGTAAGTCCAGTTCAGAATAATAAAGACAGAATATTCTAAAGTCTTCTGGGGAACAAAAGCCTTGACTGCATTATCACAATCTGAATTGAAACAGGTGAACTGCTACTTAAACAGCCAGATATGTAATAATGCAAATCAGACCTGGCTGACTTATTTCAAGTAATACAGATTCAAAAGCAGAGGGGTTTCAGAATGAAAAAAGTTAAGACTGAGACCAGATCTATGGCTTGCGTTTTGATAGAAAAGGCAGATTTCTTTGGTTACCAAGACAGGTGAAAGGCATTTAAAACTGAAAATGAGCTCCGACCAACCACTTTGGGAATCTCATATCAACGCAAATTGAAATCTGTGATTGTAGAGTTTCTGCAACATTGTCCAAGCAATAATATCAATTTTCTCTTCATCAAAAAGGAGAGCGGAGTCGAGTCAGGAACTGAACTCTGGGCCCACCAGTGAACAGCTGACGTGAGCACTGTAACATGTGAAGTTGTTCTTAGGCTAAAGGGAAGTTGCTTGCGAGAGATGACACAGTGGTCAACCTTCAAAGCTCTTACATGCAAACACTAAGCAATTGTAGTTCACTGCTCAACACTACAGCAAGTAACATTTCCTCCCATCCGCTTCATGGGTCTGGGGTTTGATGACCCCCTCCTCTGGCCTTGATTTGGAGCCAGGCTTCTCCCAGTGCCTTGGCAAAGTGATCATCCACCGAACCTGTGATGGAGACTGAGTTGGAGACAGGCTCCGGTTCTTTGTAGTTCTTCCCGAGGCTGCGACGGAAGTGCTCCTCAATCACAGGATCGCAAACCGTGTTCGCTGAAATCACGTCATGTGTGGGGGAAAAGGAGACCGTAAAGACCAAAATTGATATTACCAAACAAGCCATACATGTATTTTAAAAAAATACCCTTTTTATCGGTAGAACAAGAAATTCTATGATTGAGATCTACACACAGCACATCTAATTCTGGGCCATGTTCAAATTATGCTTCAGAAAAGCAGATATAAAACTAACATTTGCATATAACAGAGCCACAGTGTCTAAAGTGCAAATAACATTGTTCAATCAAGCAGCCAACTTTGGGACAACCACCCTGGGAAATGTTAAGGGTGAAAATAATGAAAAAGACAAGTACTGCAGCTTTTCAAGTCAAATGCTATCAAAACTGATTCAGGATCAGGTTTTATGCAAAAAATAGTAATATGAAACAGAAACAGACTGTGAAACAAGAAGGCTTCAAACCATGTTTATATACTTTTACTTTTAACTTTAACTTACTTTTAACTTTACTATACCTTTACTGAAAGGTTAATTGAAATACAAATAAAAACAAAAAATTAATAATAATAATAATAATAATAATAATAATAATAATAATAATAACAACAACACCTTAAATATTACATGTTGGATATCATAAGGACAATTTAAAATGCTTACCATTGACCTTCCTTGGATCAGCAGGGGGGCTGGGGGAGCAGCCATTCATGTGACAGTGTGAGAGGTTGCAATTGCGGTTGCTGGCGGGGGCGCAGGTAATAACAGAGGGACGATTCTATAGGAGGCAAACAAAGTGTTTTCTATTACACTGGAGCACAAAAAATATAATGTTGATGATAGAATAACTGATAATCACTGATGCTTTTTTGTTCCGTCTCTCAGTTTGCATGCTTGTCATTAGAAAATCTCTGCATGTGGAGACTTCATCTGAAGCCTCTGCATGCAGTGTTGTAAGATGGCGTACCTGCTGCCGCTCGACAGATGCAGCCATGACAGATCTCTCTCTGCTGGCCACTCCAACATCCAGGGTGTTTTTGGTCAGAGCAAGAGGCTGCTCTACGGCATAGCCAGACATGGTGGCATACAGGTGGTTTCCATGGAGACCGTTAGAGGAGGAAGACATGTGATCCAAAGGACTGTGACTGAGGCTCCAGTGCTCATTATGATTGTCTCCAACAGAGGGCCGGGCCCTTACAAAGAGAGAACAAATGAAACATAAACAACTAACATTTCATGCATTTATGGCTGATTTGAAGCTCAGGAGCCTGATGTACAGAGCAGATTAAGCCTGTAACTTTTATTTATTCTCCCATTGTAGATGGATATCACAAACACTCTCCTGCCCAAAAGATTTGACGGCACAGCAAATGGACTGGGGCTGTGGTCCTGTCAGTCACTTTCACAGGATGTGTAGTCTAGTTTTAGTTGCAGGAATCTTTCTGAATGAGTCACAGACCAGTTATCTGCATTTTCACACTTGCAGACAGTCATGCTGGAAACATCGGTCACTCTTAACCTGACAATACCTGGAGGTTTTTTCTGCGTGCCGCAGGTGTTTTATACGGATTCCTATATTCTAAAAGGTCTTGTTTCTGACCACTGTTTTGTTATTTTCCTAAATTTCTCCAATCTCAGACTACATAATTTGACTATGTCAAATTGTTTGGCTATGAAAAAGACTAAATGCTTACTACACAGCTACTAAAAAGACTAAATGGCTACTAAACAACTACTATAAAAATAACAGCTACTAAAAAAACTAAACAGCTACTAAAAAGCTTCTAAATGGCTACTAAAAAGGCTAAAGGGATACTAAACAACTACTAAAAAGACTAAATGGCTACTAAACACTACTAAAAAGACTAAACGGCTACTAAACGGATAATAAAAAGACTAAACAGTTACTAAACGGGTACTAAAAAAAACTAAACAGCTACTAAGAAAGACTAAACGACTAGTAAATGGCTTCTTAGCACTTGTTATACTATTGTACTACAATTCAAACTTCTTCAGCTACCTCTTTTTCTACATCTTTGCTAGCAAGTTTCACAAAATCATTTCAAGCAACTTTCAAACCGTTTCAAGCAATCATTTCAAGCAGTAGTTTCTTCAGAAACTGCACTTTCTAGTTTCTGTATGATATTTGATAGAGGTATATGGAGAATGTCATGGAATTGCATATAATTTGCCAAAATTACTTTAAAGAACAGAGGAACAATCTGCACACAACTTTAAACAATGACATTCAAAGAACTAATGGAGCTGCGAGGCATTTGGTTTTTACAGGATAATTATCAATGCTTTGATCTTGGAAATGTACTTACAGTTGAGTTGCAAACAATCTGCTCATTTTGGTCATGTGGTCATCGTCACAGTTGATTCGGTCTTCTGTTTGTTCTTCACCATATTTGCGTTTGCTCGGGCAATTCAGAGCAGGCCCGCTTATGTTGGTCATGGCAGTAGGCAGGGAGGGCGTCCTGGACTCATCTTTTAAAAAAAAAAAAAAAANAAAAAAAAAAAAAAAGCATGCATCTGTAGCAATCATCTGATAAAGTCAAGGTAAACCTTATGTCACAAGTAACGTTTACCTAACAGACCTTTACTTCTCTGGAGTGAACACAAACTACTAATTATGACCACTAATGTCTTAATTAACCTACATGTAGTTGCACTTTGAACATGACTGATGGAAAACTAAGGAAATCTTAACACACCATGTGGAAGGAAGCAGGTATGCAATTGCCTATAACATTTCCCAGAGGAATAGTTTTTGTTTGATATACACCTAACTTTAAATTGGATATTTTACCATCCCTATAGGCGCAATGAACATGGCTGCATGCTCTATGAAATTTTACCCAGCTGCATCAAAGAAGGCAGGTGTAAAAGCAAGTTGGTGTAACTGTGTGTAAAGAAACTGGTACTGTTGTTTCTCATTGCTCTGGCCAAAATATAAATCTTAAGTGTACTTGTCAGGTCTGTGTGCTGCAGTTAGGAAAGGTTAACGCTTCATACATGGTAAAATAGTAGGATTAAATAGTTTTTATCATAAATTAAACAGACCTTTAATATGTCATTTGCGGGCGTATCATTGGTATTACAAACTTGATGTGAGAGTTTTTGTCATTCATAAAGTAATGATACAATAAAATAATCTCCAGAGGACAGTATTAAACTAACTAAATTACCGATTTATATTTCATGAAAGTGAACATGTCAGGCAGAAAGCTGAGGGCATATGACCAAGGGAAAACTTGTCCCAGTGATAAAAAGGGACACTGTAGCAAGCTAACATGGCTAACCTACCTTCGAAGTGCAGTCTCCCGATGTTATTGTTCATCTTGTCCAGGAACTGAGAGTTCAACAGGTCCATTCTAGCGAAAAGCATTTACACCAACTGGCTAGTTGCTAACATTGATGTTAGCAAAATAGACCAGCCGAAGACAAAAAGCTTCTGTCCTGGATCGGATAAAATGAGAGAAACGTCAGCTCGGCTAAAACGTTAACAAAATGAGGCTATGTTAGCTTTTTCTAGCTAACAATAGTTATGTTTCAGCTGCTAACGCTTAGCAACTAGCGGTCCCACTAGCAGCTAAACACGTACACTAAGCTAATGCTTGTTACGTCGTCATCTTTACATGAGTTTTGACTGAAATTACCATTTCACTTACCAGAGATAATAGACCGTACATTACAGTTTAGCACCTAACAACTAACAGTATAATAGTTGTTTTATTTCTGAAGCTACCCAAGACAGACAATGGCTAACTTTAGCTACTTTGTCTATGGCACAAATTAACCGTAGCCATTAAAGCTACACTAACTTTGTAAGTAGTTAGCTTACAAGTTCCTGGCTCAACTCGCAAAACAAATTGACACTTACTGTTCGACTATACCTCGGAGGTTTTACCATATAACGACAAAATGAGGCAAACTACAAAAACAGAAAAAAAATCTAAGGAAGTTAGCCAGTGGTAAGGGTGTTAATTCACTTCTACAATCAAGTTAGCTGTAACATAACATGACGGCTAGCTCCACTAGCCTGAATACACACACATATACATGCTGTGGTGACAAAAGACCACTAGGGGGAGCTATTGCATCTTCCCAACACAGTCAAGTATTAGGTTTTTTTTAAACGTGATTTTTATATGCGGAATAGTGTACAAGGTTAATTAGCATAAAGAATACCAGTAACATTTTGTAAAATTGCATAGCAGAACGTGAAATTTGCCTAACTAGAATAATAATTTGTTGCAAAAAAATGCAAAATGTATAATATTGGGTTATATTATGTATATTGGGTTAAATGTGGTGGCTGGTGCAATGATACGCTTTTAATAGTGTGTGTTAATAGTTATAATCGATTGATTGATGAAATTAAAACAATTTATGTTTGTGACTAACAAAGTATATTGACATACTGTCTAGAGAGGCTCGCATCATAACATTACATCACTGAAACTTACAAGTGTTCAGTTCAATTTTTAATAAATCGGTTAATTAATTGATTATAACTAAGCATACTGAAAAAGTGAATCCAGTGGCACGCTCTGGGCTGCATGTTGTTTTTTATGATTCCTGTGAAAGTGAGATGCTGTAAATCAGAAAATGTCATATATTTATCTGCATTGATTGTATGTAAAGATGACAATGTTTTCTTTCATACACTGGATACATGGATATGTTTTGCTTTACAGGTTCTATGCATAAGCAGTTGCAATAATGGAGATCAACTACTGGGGGCAGCAGCACCACAGCTATAGTATCTACCTATGGAAAGCTGACCGGAGAGGCTGGACTGGACCTCAGATTTCCTGAGAAACAGACTGGGCTGCAAAGTGGAGGTTGAAGGTGAAGGTTCACTGCACCACTGCTACTAGCTGGTGGCACAGTAAGCACAAGCCCTAGTGCATGCTACAGCTTCTCAGGACAGATAAGCATAATTATTTTTGGACAGGAAGGATTGTATGCTACTTTATATGTTATATTCTTTGCAGTCTAAAAAAATAGTCCACACGCTATAATTAGAGGCTGGAGGCTGATAGTGCCACAGATTCACCAAAATGGCACAATCCCTTCAAGAGTTAAAGAATACCGTTACATTTAAGAGTTTATAGATTACTCATTAGATTCAGTACTTATCAATGGACACTAAAAAATCCTGACACATAAGGAAGTTATCAAGGATTGTAATTTTTTTGGGGAAGTAATGTATTTCCTTAGTTGTTTTTCCACATTATCTGCATTCATTTGAGCTAAGTGACTCATCCCCCCAAGATGGTCAGACTAGGTTAATGAGCATTATGTCTTTCTGGATGTTATACATGATTGTGGCTCTGAGCTAGATAAGCACCCATCTGAATTAATTAGGTCCCCTCAGACATTTTGACTTCATGCCAAACATGAAAAAGTTGTAGAGGACTTTTTTTTTTTTTGGACATCCAAGATAAGGACTTTTATGAAACTGGGATACAATCCCTCTGGTATCATTGGCAGAAGTGGAAGGTTGTGAAGTTGGAAAGAGATTATGTTGAAAAATAGATAACATCTCTGAGTTATATCTTTCTAGGACAGGTTTAGAAATGATCAACTCTCACATTAAAATGATCTCTTATATGGTTGTCACTCAGTGGATGTTATTACACTTGGACATGTAGTTGCTCCATAATTTCAATAATCATAACACAAGCGCAGGCCTGCATGTTGTAGGTATTTTATCGTATTT
Source organism: Lucifuga dentata (assembly GCA_014773175.1). Classification (NCBI taxonomy): domain Eukaryota; kingdom Metazoa; phylum Chordata; class Actinopteri; order Ophidiiformes; family Bythitidae; genus Lucifuga; species Lucifuga dentata. Next base: position 146,118 of record VXCM01000246.1, read on the forward strand.
TGACAACATTCCTCTTAACATTAACACAAAAACATTAAAAAAAAAAGTTTAGCTACAGTATATCTTTAAAATATCCACCAGTTTTGACTCTTCCGTAGAATGTAGTGCACATAATGAATGTGGATAAAGTGGTGAATACAATTTAACAATATAGGTTTCAGTCTTTTTGTACAAGCAGCCAGACTTTGTATTGATTTTATTCAACTATCTATTTTCTACGCGCAGCATCGTACAATGGCCTCTCAGTGCACCTTAAACCTCAGATGGCTAAACCACAGGAGTAAACACAAAGATTTTTGTTCAACCACTGGAGAAGATTTCAACAGTATGAAGAAAACAGGCAGCCAGTAACAATAACCGTGTGTTTTCTAAGTTTGAAAAGAAAACTGTTCATGCGGAGAAATCATTATTAGATTACCTCAGCAATAATGCACAAATCCTTAAATTGCCCTTTTCACTTAAGGTCCAGTCTTTGCCTCCACCAGATGTAAAGTTTGTAGGCAGTGTGTGTAGGTTTATGGTGAACTCTGAGTTTTCCAAGATATTGACTTATTGATCTTTTTCCTTACCCTTTCCAAAATCCTCATCTGCTAAACTGTGTCTGAGAGACTAAGGTTTACAATAGCTGCATCAGACAGTTTAGTTCAGTTTAATTAGTTTCATGTATGTTAACATTAAGTAACAAATATATGTATAAACATTAAAGGACCATACTGGCCATTTTGCATGTTTGAGCCTAATATATTCAATTTTCATACATGTTATGTTACTGACAACTATTTCCCAAAGGATAAAACTGTATTTCAGCTTTCTTGTTATTTTGCAAAATCTCTTAATCTTTCAAAATCAAATATTCAAGCAATACATCCACCTTAAAAATGGATGTTTTACCTGCTAATAGCTACGCAGCCTTATGAAGTCACGGCCATTTAAATTTTTCGATAAACGCAGGACTATATCCCCCAGTGGAGACATAATTCACTCAGTGCTTTTTATTGTGCTTAAACATTAAAATTATGTACTGTAACTTCGAAAAAATCTGAATACGTCTTGTTCACGATGATGGATTACCTATCCCAAGAATGTTTCAAGTATCTTCAGGTTGATTTTAATAGCATACTGGAATGAACTGAAAAACCAATGGCGGTCCAGAAGGTAGGAAAAAAAAAATTTTAATTCACCGTTCCAGTAGTATCCTTTGGGAAATGATTGTCAGTAACGTTATGTGTGTGAAAATTGAATATATTAGGCTCAAACATGCAAAATGGCTGATATGGTCCTTTAAATAACAAATAATTCATTGATAAAGTATAGTAACATGGTGTCAAAGATTATGATTTGTGTTTGTGCAATACAAAGATTATTTAGGTTTCCTGAGAATAGAGATAAATCTGCATATAAAAATGTGGATCTAGTAGCACATAATTACATAATGTGTCAACCACAGTGGTTGACCAATAAAAATCTACTAAAACAGTGAGATAAGTAGGAAAACCTTTGCTGATAAAACCTCAAATATACCATTTTAATCAGTAAATTCAAGAAACTTACAGAGACCTGATAAATAACCTAGGTAAGAGAGGATTTACTGCAGACATTAGTATCTCAAGGGACTGCTGCTTATGTTTTTTTTTCCTCCTTCAACATTGCCCACCAGTCTGAACAGCCATTTTAGATTTCCTTTTTCATGGCTGCATTTCACACACACACACAAATGCTGTGCAAGGACAGAGTGGAGAGAGAACATGAGGAAACAGAAGGAGTAAAGCAGTACAATGTAATCCTCAGTATACCCCCTCGTACATAGACTGGAAACCCTCCTTTTTTTCCGTGCTGTAGTTCAAAACACATGATGCCTGCGAGGTGGTAGAAAATGGGGGAGGGGTAGAGAAGCCAGGCACACCAGTGAGTGAGAGAGGGGAGAGGAGAGGACGAGAGGAAGAGGCAGAGCAAGAGCATCATTGGCAATGGTGGAGGAAAAACAGAATGAGCTGATTGGCTGAGAGGGAGTGTAGAATCACAGCCAGTGAGGAGGAGCCATGAGGATGCTCCACTGAGCTGGGAGGGAACACATTCACTGGGACTTTGCACTCGAGAGCTCAGCCATTATCAGCTGTGCACTGACAGAGGGAGCCCTCTGCAGAATAACTCTACACCAGTGTGATATCTCCTAAAATTCTCCACATCCAGCCCTTGTTGATTCATCTACTTTCTCATCTGCAGCCATGAATTATTTGCGCCGCCGTCTCTCGGACAGCACATTCATCTCCAACCTGCCCAATGGCTACATGACAGACCTCCAGAGGCCTGACCCCGCTCAGCCTCCTCCGCCTGCCTCCAGCACTCCTGCCAAGTCTCCTACGGCTGGGCCTACACCTCCAGCTACATCTCCCGCTCCGGAGAGGAAACCCCAGCCTGCTCAGTCCACCGGGGTGGGTTTCTTTAGCTCCATCACCAACGCTGTCAAGCAGACAGCTGCCTCAGCGGGACTAGTGGAGCAGACCCAAGTCACGACACCCAAGAAGTTTAAGATTCTCCTGGTCATCGATGAACCACAGCAGGAATGGTAAGAACATACTACTTTAGTCACATGTCATATGATTTAGCTGGAGTCACTTCTAGTCTCTCTATTAGTTGTTTTTAGCATTTTTGCTGTCACGCTGTCTTGGTCATTCTTGGAAAAATGATTTTCACCTTGTTATTTCTTTTAAAAAAGTAGGGAGGTAAGTGTTAAAGAACCACTCAAACAAGAAATGTAAAGATCTTTATCAGGAGCCCTGCAGATGTGATCATGGTGCTGCTGCTGTGCTTTGATGTACAGCATGTCAGTTTAATTATAATACACAGAGGCAACTGGTATTTAAGGACAGGAGAAATTACGGTCAATTGAATCCCAGTAGCAGTGGCATTACAAGATGGAGGTTTTTGTTTTTATAGTCCCCTGTTCTTTCTATGTTGCAACAGATATTTTTGAAGTATTTTTTTATACCTAATTTAAGGTGAATTAAGGTGAATCAAAAAAAAAAAAAGATGAAATTATTACATGTACTTTGGCATTTTATCTTTCTTGAAAATGGATATTCCACAGGTCGTGCAGTATTGGGAAGTATATATGCTTTCTGCAAGTAGCCTGCATACTGCAGTGTTTTCTGTGTCAGTGGGGCTTCCCCCTGCTCAGTATTGCAGATCACATGACAAGCCCTACACTGTCATAGGAAAGAATCAAGGTAATATAACTGCAGCCTATGATGTCATACTGTGTCATTCGTTAATCTTGCAAGTGAGGTGTAAAGTCCAGTATGGAAATAGAGTAGAAAAATCAAATAATCATATCAACATGGCTGATTTTTTCAGGAGAAAGAACCAGCATGTCATAAATGCAGAGAGCAGACATTCATTCAGGGATTTAAGCTGTTACCCTGACAGTCAGATCTCTGGTGGCTCTTCTTCAGAGTATTTACAAGTATCCTTGTCAGTCTGGTGTGGTAAGGAAGTTAAGTGCTATAAATTTAGCAGAATGAAGATTTAGCAGAAAGCTGTTCTGCTTTGAGGCTGATATCTTGTATAATAGTAAAAAAAATATGATATTTATACCTCTTTTGTTTACAAAGCTGACATATTTTCAACAGCAAAGTTTTTGGCAGATCCATCCATCCTTCCATCCATCCATCCATCTTTCTTATTTCTTCATTTCTTCTTTCTTCCCCTTTAAGTAGCAGTACACAATGCCACAATAATTGGTTGTTGAATCTGATTTCTGCTAATTTAAATGTACTAGTTTATTCTGAAAATTACTTGTAATATGTGTGTCACATCAAGGTTGCATCAAGCTGTTGCCTGTGTGAATGAAAACAACATGGCCCCCGTGGAAAGAAAACATTTTGCATTAATTGATATGCATATTGCCCTGGATTTAACTGTGTCTTTTGAGCAAATTACGAAAAACACGCCAAATCACAAAAATGAAAAAAATTATACTTTCCTAATTCAGTTGGCCTGGCAGGATCTTATTCTGGTTAAGTGTGCAGGGCTAGTCATTTAGATAATAGCAGTCTAGATCAATGCTAATTAGATCAGGTCCACGTTTGCGGGATGGATGCCAGTCTTTTGATTAGATTCACTAACTTGTTCCACATTTATTTATTATTATGAGTGGGAAAAAAAGTCTTGTGGAGGAGTAAGGATCACTCTCTGATGTGCCAACACACTGACATGGCTTTGCAGTACTGCCAAAGAAATGCATTATAATACATTAAACCAAAATCGTGCCATTCATCAAAGGTCATTCTAATTGAGCATGCTAATAATGCTGAGTAGACTGAGCTGGGAACAAATTTCACACCTCATCATTCTCTGTGTCAGTATTTAACAAGATACAAGTACTTCTGTATTTGATCAAGTGATTAACTGCTCTGACATTTTTTTTCATTCACCTTAATTCACCTTAAAGTAGGTATTAAAATACTTCAAAAATATCTGTAATCCTAATGTATTCAAATTAATATTTTCTTTATGCAGATAACGAGCATTGATCTTTACATACTGTATGTAGTATGCATACATTAGGGAGATCAGCTTCTTCACCTTCTTCCTCTGTCTGGCTACTTGTCTGTTTTCGGTGGCTGTTCAGTATCGCTGAGTGGGTAGCTGTGTATGTGTCTGATTGTCTTACAGGGTTTGGCTTGTGTTCGTTCTATTAACGGAGTTTTTAGCCAGTAGCTGTAAGTCAGCATGGCAGTCCAAATCCGCCTTGATTTATTTATAACAACGTAGACCTGTGATCTGATTCAGCACTGTTTATCTCACATGAATTCATGTACCGCCTAGCGCTTAATATTTTATGTATTAGAGTTAAATACAAATCTCACATTGTGATTCAGATTCAAAGCAATGATGATGTAAATGATGAAAAGCAGTGATATAGTGGCACTATGAAAGCCATATGAAAATAACGCTGTTGATACAAATATGATATATAGCTATTTTCTGATACGCTGCTGTTTTTAATACTGTTGGTACATCTTTAGTCTTGAGGGCTTGTTTGTGTGCTGTAGGAGGAGCTGATAAAGATGACAGACTACAGACTAATTGCATTAGGCAGAGTCTTCTTATCCATTATTGTAATGAAGACGCACATTGTCCCTCAGTTGAGTGTATACATTACTGCACAGCTATCCTACAGCTTTAGGGAACATAATACAGAAAACAGACACAGTCCTGCCATTGTTGTATCCATCATGTTTTCTAATGTGTTTTGATTAGAAGTGTTGGGTGGTATTAAGCAAGGAAAAGGCAATAGAAAAAGCACTGCAATTGCGGAGCGAAGCAGGCAATAATAAGAGACAATACTCATTACTGTTTGTTTTCATATTTCATATTACAAGTCAGGCTCCTGAAAGAGCAAACATATTGAAACTCAGGGAGAGAAATGCAGAAACCAAATATTTTACTGTAGGTTGTGGGTGAAAATTACCCATGTTTTTTTTTTTTTTTTTTTTTTCATCATGAAGAGAATAACCTTGACTGTTTCTCTGCAAAAACATGCAGTATAATTTTGATTAATCTAGACAAATGGGAAAAGTCAGCTATCACATTCTGTATCCGTATACCTGTCCTCAGGTTTGAAGAATCACCAGTCATTTAAGGTGTAAAGTCTGATGTCAGACTCTTTTTGTAGTCTATTTGTGGGAGCTAAAGTAAAAGCGTTCACTTGCTGAGGAGAAAAGAAGCTGTATTTGTTTGCCGGCAGACAGTCTTTTTCCCTCCCTTATTGTTATGCGTTGAAAATCAACACCAGAGGCAAATCATCTCATAACTTTCATTTTGTATGCCACCCACCTCCTTAGTCAAAGAAGTAATTTTCATTAAATTCATATGACGTTTAATTTCATCCAGCTGTCCTGCATTGACTGACAAAATAGAAGACATTAGTTCAGCTATTGTCTCTGAAGCTCAAAATTGTTCGGAATTAATTGAAAGAGCAGGTTTGTTGTGTAACAGGTACCTTGTGTTGTGCAGGCAGGAAGTGCATTTTGTAGATCCACCATGGATGAAACTCATGCTGAAAAGTTTAATCCGCATGATGATTGTGAAGGTCACAGCAGGTATAGAGACACAGCTGTCATCATGCCAGTATGTTTATTTATTAGATGAGACTGCCAGTCATCCAGAGAGCGGTTCCAGTAATGCTGCTGTACTATAAATTGCTCTTATGACAGGGAGAGCAGATGGTACTGTCTTACTTATCAGACTTAATAGCTGAGTGAGAATTACCAGCTCCTTCTTCTCACTAAACTGCAGCTCAAATTCAAGTACAGAGAGTCTCAGAGTCCTTTAACTCAGTCATTTTGTGTTAAAATGGCAAAATACACAGTGGATTACTAAAGTGGTGTCAGGCAAGAAATCCAAATAAGGCAGTGAAAATAACTGACAGACCTCCAAGCAAATAAAAGGAAATGTTTCGTATTGTGAGCTAACCTTATGCTAACATTATTCGCATGCAAGTGTGAATGTCAAGCAGGCTGAGTATTAAGACATTAACATTCAGGTAGTGCTCCTGCTTACCGAGCCCTCGTCTGAATCATCTGAGGGAAATATTCTCTCCCACAGCAATATGTCATTTGGCAGTACTTTCAGATAACAACCCGCAAACTGCCAATAAAGCTGCTGCATTGCCAATTTCTATATTATTTTACTTACTCTGGATATCATGCTGTTTCTTTTGTTTGTCACAAAAGATTAATAGACATTACTCATATTGATAACAAATGAAAGAATCAAGCCAGTCTGTCTGCTCTGTCTTGCTTTCTTTCGTAATTTATAGGATTGAACAATTATGGATAAAATTATATTTTATTGAGTATTGTAATTATTAATTATGGTGACTACCATTGTTGATTTGTGAAACAAAAATATTTTCGTATCTACTTTGCTTTCTAAAGATTTTTATTTTTTTTTAATATTGCTGTCCCACTAGACTGAAATCACAGTATATCGTACACTTTGTTTTTCATGGGTTTCCATGTTTCATTAACAGTGGCCTGAAAACTGTGTCAGAGAGGTGTTGATTCAGCTCTATAGTCATTTTTGAGGCTGGAATCTGTGTTGTTCTTTCAATGGACTGCATTATATTGTAAAATGTTTCTAATATTGTGGCTCCACCATGAACAAAATAGTAGAAACAGCCTTAAGTAGAATACAAAAACAATAACACAGACTCCAGCCTCAACAATGACCACAGAGCTGAATCAACACCTCCGTGTCCATTTCATCAACTAAAAATTACTAGTCGTACACAATAAATGTTGTACAGAATATAAGAATGTTATCGCTTCCTTCACATCATCAAAATAGCACTTTACACTACCTCATCACTTTACACCTTATCATCTCCAAGGGTTTTTTTTTTTTTTTTTTTTGCAGCTCTCTGGTTCTGTTTGATCGAGATTCAGCCGCCCACAGTGATGTTGTTGATGGAGATGTGAATGAGTATGACAAAAGCCCAGTGAAACCCATGATGTCAAAGCAGATCACTGTGGCCATGATCAGCCTTTTCCTGTTTTTTTTTTTTTTTTTTTTTTTTTTTTTTTTTGTAGAGTCTTTGACTATTTGCTGGCTGAGTTCAACAAACTGCAGAATCTGATATATGTTTAGGCTGTTTTTAAGGTGGGATTTAATCAGAGGCGAATATATATCCTCGTATCTCCTTGTCTCTTTATCTCTTCTCTCTCCTGCCTTTTTCTCCATTCTTGTCTCTTTTGGCTTTATTTTCTGGACACCAGCTGTCTTAAAGTTGTGTTGCATCAGAAATCCGTTAGTGTGCCTTTGTTGCTAACAAGTTACACCATTATGAGGAAAAGTACGATGATATTCATCAGTTACAGCCTCTTGTACAGATATTCTGACCTTTCTTTAAAGAGTACTTTACAAACTGTTATTAGACATGCACATCTCAATCTTGGACAATTATCACCTTTTGCACATACCACCATGTGTATGAATAAATGTCAGTGTCCTTTGCAAAAATTAGTCCCCTGCATCCAATCAATCCTCAGTAGCTGCTGTGGACTAACTCTAGTTCTGTGACCTTTGCCTTGAGCAAGCACAATAGCAGTGTGGCACCAAGGAACACACACAATGTTCATATTAAAAGTAGGACATGATGGTGTCCTTTTTGTGCAGCTGCCTTTTATGCTCAGTCTGCTGAGCTCAGCTTTGTGCTCTGCAGTGTGAGAAAGCATAGATCAAGTACATAATGCTTCCTCCAGACTTATGAAGGTTTAACTTTATATTATATCAAAAGGGAAATCAGTGGCATTTTCATGCTGCGGCTCTGTGTTTGCTTCTAGGAGTCATGTTTTGGAAACACTGTCTCTTATGTAAAGGCAGGGAGCATTCATTACAGCTCAAAGTAGAAGCTTTTCATTGCACAGACATGAGTCATGATTACTACTTGTTTTATTCCACAGCAAAATAGATCCCCGGGCTCAAATTAGACTGTCAATAAATTATTCAGCATCACCTCCTTCGCCTCTAAATAAAAAGAGAGCACAGGGTACGCACCAAAAGGGTGATATAAACTCAGAGGAAATTAAAACTCCAAAACATGTGAAAATATAGAAGAACTGCCATAAGGAAGGGTTTATAAGTTTTATAAAAACTAGTTTTGGATAAAGGTTTCATAAAAATTTGCATCACACCGTTTCACCACTGTTGCACTGCTGTAGAAGTGTGAGGTTGAAGCTGTAGTCATGGAAAACTTTACAATTCACTAGTGAAACCAACTCCATGGCAGCAACAGTAAATACAAGGGAAGGGATCTTTTATTGGGCTCTGTTACACCATAGATCAACCAATTAGTTCCTGCTGTTAAGGCTTATGTCCCTAGCTCAGCCTCTGCATATCAGTATAAAAAAGCCCAAGGACTCTTGTGTGGCTTCAGTTTTTATCTTACCCTTAATTTCTATAGAACAAGATTTCCTGTTTAAGAAAAAAGTTGAAGATAAATGTCATTGTTGTTGGAGTCTGAAAGCCTGAGCTGCAGTGTTTATTAATGTTTACTGAATCCTCAGAATGAAAGCTGCAGCCATTTTCTAAAAATTCAGTCGGCATGTCACCTCATGTATCATCTTTTATTAATCCACTAGGTGGCACTGCTAGTGAAGTAGTTGTAGTCATATTGTAAACAATATGTTAGGGGAAAGATTGCCTTTAAAAATAATATATTGTCATGTTTTTAACACTATCCTTTACGAGTGTAATGGGAGTGTGTGTGTGTGTGTGAATAATGACTGTATATCAGGAAGACTTTATCAGCTCTGTATAACTCGTAAAAAAGTGAATAAAGTGACGGATTCAACATTAATCCATTTTACAGGTTATTGAAAGGCAATTGATACTGGGTGCTAAAGGGACACATTGATAGATAATCAATTGTTATTGAAATCATACTAAAGCATCATGGGGAATCTGTGTTACGGATTAATAAATACTTTTTTTCTGTTTTATTTAGGGCAAAACTATTCAGAGGAAAGAAAGTTCATGGGGATTATGACATCAAAGTGGAGCAGGTAAGTTTCAAAAAGCCAGTGATATTAATGTAAAATGCAATTATAAAACAGAATATATTATTTAAGCACTTTTATACCCATATACTTCTCTAATCAAAAACTCTTCAGGCAGAATTCAGCGAGATCAATGTCATGGCTCATGCCAACGGGACCTGTAACGTTAACATGCAGGTTCTGAGGAATGGTACCAAGGTTGTCAGGTGACACACACACACACACACACACACACACACACACACACACACACACACACTTTCATATTGTTTTCAGCTCCTGTGTATCATTTTTACAAATCCTGTTTTTCTCTGCAAACTTTTGTTTTGTAGATCATTCAAGCCAGACTTTGTCCTCATACGTCAACACGCTTTCAGCATGACCCAGAATGAAGATTTTCGCAATCTGGTCATTGGACTGCAGTATGGTGGCATCCCAAGCATCAACTCCCTGGAGTCCATCTACAACCTGTGTGACAAGCCCTGGGCAGTAAGAATGCAGCACCCACAGATGTCATTCCTGTACAGCAGAGCAGAGGGAGAGGGACAATGAAAATGATCTGTTTTCTCTCTGTCTCTAAAATGAAACTGAGCATTACTGTTGATGTCATGACAAAAAAGAAAAGAAAAGTTATTTGCACTTTATCTGCTGTAATGTGCCCTATGAAATAATTATATCTGGTTTGTTTACCCTTACCTGTGTCCAGTTTGCCCAACTGATCAACACCTTCAGGAAGCTGGGTGCTGAAAAATTCCCTCTGATAGAGCAGACCTTTTACCCAAACTACAAGGAGATGGTGAGAATCCTGAATGTTTTCTGTATCCTTTGGTTTTGCTGCAATTATGCGAAAGCGGAATATAAGACACTAAACATAAGTTCTACTTTATCACTTTAGGTAACCATGCCATCATTTCCTGTAGTTGTGAAAATTGGACATGCCCACTCTGGCATTGGAAAGGTATACAGATGTTTCCTGTTGCATTAACGTAAAAGAATCCATCATTTTATTTTGCTGTGAAGTGCTATAAACTAGCCAATACAGCCAAATCCAATTTTATATTCCCTGGGCATTTTGCTGTGTTCTTTCTCATTTGTCTGTTTTCACGTTTAGGTGAAGGTGGAAAATCACACTAAGTTCCAGGATATAGCCAGTGTCGTGGCTCTGACCCAGACGTATACCACCACAGAACCCCTCATCGACTCCAAATATGACATCAGAATCCAGAAGATTGGTGCTGACTACAAAGCCTACATGTATGTATTTTCCCAGGATTACTACTTTGTTTGCTTTATGTGTGACTAAAACAAACCCTGATGATACTTTTATTTGTTTTACACACTTTAGGAGAACGTCTATATCTGGTAACTGGAAGACAAACACAGGCTCAGCCATGCTCGAACAGGTGGCCATGACTGACAGGTGAGTCTTGAAGAGGGATTCCACACTTGAATGCATAGAAATGTCTTATTTTGACACATTAACTCTGATAAAATCAATACACTGGCTCATTAATGCTGTTAAATGTCTTGCATGTAGCAAATTATGGGTGTGCTAACCTGTTGTTTGTGTCATATAGTAGCATGTTCAGTTGTTCAGAAGTGCTAATTAAACAGAGGTTTCCCATGGAAACCTCTTAATATGCTGATCGTGAGTCGTGAGTCATGCTTTGATTCTGTCGCACTATGTTTAGGTACAAGCTGTGGGTCGACACATGCTCAGAAATCTTTGGAGGTCTGGATATTTGTGCAGTCAAAGCCATTCATGGGAAAGATGGCAGGGATTACATCACAGAGGTATGATTCATCTAAGTTTAAATCTTTAAGATGCTGAGCATACCATACTGATGCATACATAGATGTACAAATCTTTCCCGCCAGTTTAGATTTAAAAAAAAACAAAAACATACAGTACAGTATACTTAAGGCAATACATTCTCACCCTGTTAAAATCACCCTCCCTTCGGCTCAGGTGGTGGGCTCTTCTATGCCGCTGGTCGGGGAGCACCAGGCTGAGGACAAGCAGCTCATCACTGACATGGTCTTGGAAAAAATGAACCAGTCAGCAGAGAAGGAAGCTAAGACCCTCCAGAGACCCACTACCATACAGCCGTCGCAGGTATGGTCACACACGAGCATGGTACTCATAGAATTTGCCAGGAGAAATCCTATAAGAATGTTACTGGAGGAGTAAATTATTTTTCTTTTTTAGGGCACTGGTCAGAAGGGAGAGATTGTCGGTGAACCCACTAAAAATGGAGCTGGCCATCCACCTCAAGGTTGTTTGCAGTACATTCTCGACTGTAATGGCATTGCAGTGGGTCCAAAACCAGTCCAGGCCAACTGAGTCACCCAGGAGCAGGGGGGGCGATAGTGTCTAGATAACAATGATGTACCTTAACTGACACAGAGGTGCATGTGTGTGGATGGTGATAACTAGACTCAGATTTTGGTGACGTTAGCTCGGCACAGCAAAGTGCTGGCCTGGACCGTGTTTTTTTTCCTCTATGCAGTGTCAAATGTACTGTCTACTTGTAGACCCGTTGATTTGTGTGCTTGTATAGACCACCTATGTTTCACTAGCTGTGGGTTTTCTTTGGGGGGTGTTGTCGATGACATAAAAAGCAGATTGTGCCTACACTGAGTTCAGTGCTGCTGTGCTGCCTGTTTGACCCAGCTATGAGTCTTTCTTTTGCCCCCTCCCCATTTCTGTTTCTATTTTGGTGTGTATCTTTAGATATTGTTCAAACTGTGGATTATCGTGCAGTTTGAAGTTTGTGTACTAATATGTAGTGTAAATGTGGGTGTGTATGGTTGTAGTGGTGATTATTTTCATACTTACGCTGAATAGATATTTATTTTTTAGTTTGCATGATTGATACAAGGCCAGTTATAAATGTGGGATGTTCGATTTATATCAGTGTTATACCCAGGCTCTGTTCCCTGTGATCCATGCATTGTGAGTGTGTATGTGTGTGTGTGTGTGTGTGTGTGTATGTGTAAGAAATGCATATTCTATAAGTTTTACTTGATACATGTACTCATTAGCATTAATGCATTATCACAAAGAGTGTAACACTGTCCAGTCCTGCAGACACATACAGCAGAAATATACGTTGCCTTTCTTAAAGTTTATTTATAGTAAGAGTCACTAGATTAGAATGTTTTTAGAATATGAGGAAACTGACTCATAACACATATTAAAATTAGTCTGAGATTCTACATTTTATTATATCAATGTCAAACAGGACATCGTGTAGATGCCTGCACAAATAACTTCAATATATTTGCATAATTTTGAACCAAAGAATGAATTATTTGCTTTCAATCACACGCTTTGCACTCCAGCAACCCACAATGTACATATCAGGGATTGTTGGGCCTGTGGTTGGTCATATGGATTGTGAGAGAGTTTACTAGAGAACAGTGCTCCAACAGAACACACACGTCAACATCCTGTTATAAATCACATCAGTGAACTGGTACAAATTGTTGTTGTCTTTTTGCTTTTGTTTGTTTGGGAGCAGACGTTACAGCTCGTAATCAAAACGTGCATTATGTATGAGCTGTCATGAAATACCAGATATAAAGTCTCCCTGTGGTCCTCATACCAGATCTCGGTCGGCTGTTATGATGGTGTTGCTATGACAGCGTTGCAAAGTGCTTTTAGGTTTGATGTGGAGTTGTTCACATGTTACTGCTGTGGAAAGATTTAGATGTTTATCTTATACTCCTCCTGCGAGTTGATGGAAAGTGCAATATAAATATTTGCTTCTTTTTTTTTAACTTAATACTCTATTTATTTTCAAATCAGATCTTCCACCAAATTGATTCACGAAGCTATAATCATTCACATATTGAATTCATTTGAAACCTTTTTACATAAATGTCACAGTCACTTGGTTGTTGTCCCGTAGCTTTTGTGGAGACCATTTAAATGTATGTAATACCCTAAATGGTTAAACAGCTAAATAGCAACCAAATCAACTGTAAAAAGAAATGTTTTCCAACCATTTGTTTAATAGATATTATAAAATATGTTCAGCAAGCTCTGTGTGCAGTTCTTTTCCAAGGTGTATAAAGTGCCATTTTATCTGTGAGAGTAACCTTGTAAAAGCCATGCCTGAGGCTTTATGGATGTGTTGTTTTGTTTTATAGGAAATATGCCATGACATTGATTACTAGGGGAGGAAAGTGCAGAGGTTGCTGCATGGTTAGGCCGTGGTTCAGTGACTGTGATTGAATATTATTACAGGATGTGTTTGTTTGGCCTTGTATTGAGGTGGGACTAGTATAACTCCAAACCTGAAGAACTATAACTATTTCAGGCCATGGAAATGTGCATAATACAGTATATGTACTTTTAAAACGGTGTTGGACTGTTTTAAATCAAGAACATCGTACAATATAGTGTTGAAGAATTTCCAATATGGATAATTCCCGTATGTCACTGGCAATAAAGCTTCCTTTGCAGTATGTGTTTGGTCTGCGTCACCATATTTATTACCGTTACATTGTGAGTAATTCAATTTCTTAATGAAACAGCAGCACCCTCCACTAATATTCGCACTCTTGGCAAATAAAGCAAAATGGGCTGTTAAAAAAAAAAAAAAAAAAAANAAAAAAAAAAAAAAAAAAAATGTTGTATATCCTCTTGATGTTTCATTCAAAATATTAACATTGTGATGGATGACAAGGGAATTTGGCCTATGCGTCACCACACTGCGTTATTATTTCCAGTAAATAAATGTATTAAATATAACATTTAACAGGATTTTGTTACATCTAACTAGAACATTTTATATTATAATTTAAACAAATCTAATGAAATGTAGCATTACATTTATGTTTTCTTGTTTTACATTATGTGTAATTACACTTGTGAGGAAAATCACAGTCCGTCATAATCTAGCCTACCCCTTACTATTTTTTAACCACGCACGGGTGTTTATTTGAATACTAAAATGTATTGATACAACACACACAGTAGGATCTTTCTAGTAAATAGAATGAAGACATTCTGAAACTTCAGCATTTTATACTCATAAGTATTTCTAGTTTTATGGATGTCTCAGGATATTTTTTTTTCACTCATATGATGCATTTGTCAGTTTATCCTTTCAATATTCATGAAAACTCTCAGGTTCCATCAGAACTTTGCAGACTGCTGACAGCTGTGAGCTTGGTACACACTTTGCCTGCAGACAGATCTTCATGAGTCACTGAAATGCCTGTGGAAGTCTCTGTGTCCACATGGAGCTGGTGATGATGGTGCTGCGCTTATCCTTAGTAAAGGTTATCATTAATATTAATAATCACTCACGCATTTGTGCATTTAATTTACATATTTGTCAGGTTTCCAGTTGTACTAATGTTTTCTCTCATAAAGTGACGGACCTGGCCTGATAAGCCTGAAAACTGTTTAAAACTCTAAGAAATGACAATGTAAGTCCTGTAGATCCAGCCGAAGGGCTTCCATCCAGACTCTTCCCAGCTGTTTGCTCAACTGCTGCACAACAAAAGCATCGTGAGCTCCATGGTGACGGAGGTCACGATGCTTCATTCTTCTTCATTCTTCATTCTTCAGCAGATGGCTGTGCCATCTGCTGAAGAAAACACACCAACAGATGTGTTTGCATCCCACATGTACTGTTAGATATAGAAACATTACAACAACTTATGTGCTCTTTTTTTTTTTTTTTTTTNTTTTTTTTTTTTTTTTTGGCCAAACCGAATAATATAAATTTTCAACATCCTTCCTAAATACACAAAGCACTGGAGACAGAGTTTGCTGTTGCCATTTGGAGGTGAAAATACATGGAAGCCATTAGCTTACATATTCTTATAATTATGCATTCACCCACTTGGGCATGATGGAGTCCCTTCACTTTATGAGACACATTTTGTAGCCTCTCTCTCTTTCATTCTCTCTCTCTCTCACCACACACACACACACACACACACACACAACACACAAAGATACAATTCTGTTGCCATACCCACANCCACACACACACACACACACACACACACAACACACAAAGATACAATTCTGTTGCCATACCCACAACTGCATTTGCCTCCCTGGAAGTTACCTGCACTAATCCATCATTACTTTTGTGTGGTGTGCATTTCCACTCAGGACTGACTCTGCATTGTGTGAGGGGTTTATTGTGATCACGTGTATTGAGAGCAGACATCAAGCTCGAAATTACTGCAATAATTAGCATTTCTAATTAATTATTTGAAATTAATTATTGCACAGATCAAACGGGATGAACCTAGTCGTGGATGACCACCCACTAGATGAACTGTTGTGGGAGAGGAGAGTGGGACCTTTAGACTCTGTTCGTTTTTTTTTTTGGCCAGCCTTTACAGCTTGGCAGAATGCTGAAGTAGAACAGATAAACACATGTAGCAAAACTGTTTTAAAAATAAAAGAATCAGTCAGCAGACTACTTTGGCCTTATAGTGTTTCAACACTTTTGATGACACCATGGTTACTTTCCCTTAAGATGGAGTTGTTTTGTTTTTTTTTTAACACATGCTTTAAAATGCTTACTTGCACTGAGCTTAAGTCAAAAAGCCATAAAACATCAAAAATTCTAATCCTGGTAAATAGTGCCATATTTTTGGTGAATTTGGATCCTGCCCAGCAGGATCTAGACTTTGGATGTTTACACTAAAACAAACTGTAACTGTCCTCCCTCTTTCCACCACACATCCCTCCCTTGCTGACTGATTGTTGTTCCACTGAGCTTGCCAGTGGAGTGGCCACACGGTGCACAGTGGCATCAGCCAATGGTGGAATCCCCTGGTGGCGTGTCTGGACTGGATCCCCTGTGAGGTCACACCACATTGCCACTGCTACAGCAAACATCACACCCTGCCACAAAGTCTCGCACATGTGTGGGATTTTACTGTGGTAGCGAACCAGAAGAGCAGCAGCATAATCTGGTACCTTAAATCACAAACAAGTTTAGTATTGGGACTTTAAAAATTGCTTAAAATGAAATTCAAGCAAGTAAAGTACAATCTACTTTGGCAAAAAAAATTTAACTTAATTTTATTAAAATATTGAATAAACAACTTTCTCACCAAGTTCACAATAAAACGTTTAACCTCCTGAAAGAGACATGATGAACAAATGCAAATTAGTTTCCAAATCATTTTAAATATTTAAGACAACTGCCAAATATCCAGCTCATGATAACCTAACCATGGTAACAACTGATAAGAATGTGTGGACATCTACAGATCCTTTAACTGAAAGCCATGAATCGAACTGAAACATGGACTTTACTTTTGCTTAAATGTGCAAATTCAAAGTTTTCCATCATCACTCATGCTTGCTGCCTGACAGGCAATATTTCTCCAGAATGACCCAAAAAAATAAAGACAATTACAAGAAGTCAAAGACAATAACAATTTCCCATATCTACTCCATTCTGATTAAGACAATTCAAAATCAACTACTACTGTGCAACTAAATGGACTACATCAACGGCTTTGTTTTTGAACAGGAGGAGGTGAAGTTGTGCAGGATCTTAGTTCAGGCTTTGTTTCCTCTTAAGGCAGGTAAGCTTTAAAAGTCCTCTTCATCAGAAACCAGGACAGCCAGAAGGAAGGTGTGCTTCACATCAGAGACACATTTCTGTTTCTCTTGAACTTCCTTCAGTGTTCATTTCTTTGTCTTTAGGTGTGCGTGCATATATATTTACAAACTTTAATCATATGCATTGCCGCAATGGAGCCTCTGCATAACTGAATAGCTGCTGTGATAAGCCGCGATACCTTCATATTTTATGCCAACTTCTTCATATGTAGATCCAACTGCGGTCCATCATCAATCAAATCCCATCCAGAGCTAATCTCGCCCTCCTCTCTCTTCTTTTCAGTTAGCATGTGAGTATGATTGTGTCTGCGTCTGTAGGTTTCTCTGAGTGTCTGTGTATGGAGGATGCTGAGGATTTGGACTAGACTAGATATTTAGAAGAGGAAGAGGAGGAGGAGGAGGAGGCAGCACAGACTGAGCCTCTAGAAAACAGGCAGTCTAGTGGAGGTCAGAGTGCAGGCGTTGATATCCTCAGTGTGAGAGGCTCTGTGCAGGGACGGTTCCGAGGCACTACGGTTGATCTTAGGGAGGGCATGCTGTAGGAGCTCAATGGATGACAAAATCTGGAAACAAAATAAAGAACAATAAAAAGATGAGTTCAACCAAATTGCTCTTTTCTCAGCTGAAAGTCTACAGATACCGAGAGAGTAGCTCACCTGCGGGAACAGAGGCCTCTCGTCCTTTGACTTCTTGATGCAGTCAGCCACCAGCCTTTTCATGGCTTTGGGGCAGTTCTTGTAGAGCTTACTGAGATCTGGGGACAAATAGCCTCTACCCACCATGAAGATAATCTGAGCAGAAGAGTCAAAAAACAGCAGGTCAGTGATCATATCTGACAAGATTCCAGAGTTAAAGTATTAATCAAAAAAATATGTAAAATACTGAATAATACTGATCATCAATCATAAATCAGCTTTCTACCTCAGTGATACTTCAGAAATATGACAGTGACTCTAAGATGGCTGGCATGTAAATCATGGGGCTTTTGTGAAGGCATAAGTGTATGACACGATAAAATATAAGAGTACAATGTGTGTATGTCATATCAGCTCAGCACAAAGTCATTCAGGGGTGCATCAGTGAACCACAACAGATATAGGTACAGTTTGTTAGCCTAATCCCAATACAGACAATGCAGAGAAACTTGCAAACTGAACATGAAGTCAGATATGATCCAGGCCAGTCCTTGTAGCCTGTGAGTGGACACAAAACCAGAGACACACACACACACACACACACACACACACACTTAGATGTGTAAAACCTATGCACCCACTTTCTCAGGCACAGGGTTGTGTTACTGCATCTAAAATTAGGCCAGTGGCTCCACGGCGCCTGCTTCTGTTGCATGCTGGTCTCTGAGGCCAGGTTCACAACCCCCTCCTTCAGACACTGAACCCATGTCTTTCTACCACCTTCTGGCCTGGGCTCAAAGCCTGACAGTGGGACCCAGGTGAGAAGCAGATTCACATGCCTGAATGTGGGTCACTATTCCAGCTCAGTTGGCATGATCTCACACATAACAAAATGTTGCGAACCCTGGCTACCACACGCACACACGCCACGTGTTAATGTTGAGACTTCACCTGGTCTCTGTTTGCTATCAGGGAGTATGGGAGCTCTCCCGTCATCAGCTCATAGAGAACAATTCCATAGGAATAGACATCAGACTGGAAGCTGTAGGGATTGTTATCCTGCATCCGAATCACCTCAGGAGCCTTTGGACAGAAAAACAAAGCACAAGGAAGAATATGTTCAATTCAAATTTATTTAATCGTTTTTTTAATCATGCTTTTACAATCGAGAAAGCATACTGGTTGTAGAAATTCCCACAATAACAGACACCATAGCCGTCTTACTGACCATCCAGAGAATGGATCCAGAAGGCTGCTCCACCTGATGGGAGCCGCTCCACCTGGCCTTCACCGTGGCAAGACCAAAGTCCCCAATCTTCACTGTCAGCCCTTCATGGAGGAAGATGTCTACAGTGCTGTCAAGGAATCACAGACTAGAAACCACAGCAGTATGAAGAGTTTTGTACAACGGGTTTGCATGTTTCAATTGCTCTCAAAAAAATGTTGAAAGGATACTGTTGGACTTCATGTCACGATGAATGATGTTCTTTGCGTGTAAATAGCTTGAAACAAGAGAAAAATGAGTTACATGAGTTACATTCATGCGGTTTATCACAAATATGATACTTATTAGGACGTACTCCATGCCCTGAGCCGTCTGCCTGGCGATGTCTATAAGCTGGATCATCTTGAAGTTTGTCTCCAGGACATGGATATGTTTGTAGAGGCTACTGCCCTCACACCACTGGGTTACAATCGCCAGGTTGTCCTTTGTCATGTAGCCCATGAACAACAGGATGTTGACATGTCGTGTTTTCCTGCAATGTGAAGCAGAGGGGAAGAGGAAATTACCAAAGCAGAGATGAGATTAACGTTTGCCATGAAGATGATCTGCTATGAATTCATCAGTTTTCAAAAGTCAAAAATCCAGCAGGCTTGAAAAATACCATTATGAGAGAACACTGTATCTGTACCATCTTGTATTTCTTACCTCAGCACAGCCACTTCATTTCTGAATGCCTGGAACTGCTCTGGTGTTGGGTCGGTCACCTTTAAAATTTTCACTGCTACATCACCTACAACAACGTGTCACAATGGCGTTTACATTTAAGCAACGATGGAAAGTCAGCGGAAGACTTCTGAAATTTTTCTCTGTCATATTGTTTACAAAATAATTCATTTTAAAGTCCAAAGTGGTGTATAAAAATACCAACCATGCCATTTCCCTTTATATACAGTTCCAAAGGAGCCTGAACCGATGCGGGAGTTTAGATACACTTCACTGGCCTCAATCTCCCAATAATAACTGGAGTCCCGCTTGTCCCGAGGCCTCTGAATGAGCAGAAATTTAAAAAAGGTACAAATGATGTGAGACACAGAAACAAAGCACAAGTCTGAATGACATAATAAGCACAGATTTGTGGCAGGCTGCCTGCAAAAAAAAAGAGGCTCTGAAGCTAAGTCATTGACAGGGGACTTACAATTTTGTTTTTCTCCTGAGTGTTGAAGGATGGGGCTCTCTCTCGCTGGGCAGGTGCGGGGGCTTTGGATTGGGACTGACACCAACCTGTTGGGCTCTGGTTGGGGGAACTCCCTGCTTCAGAAATAGCAGAAGAATGGATTCAGAATGGCTACGGCAGGTAGTAGCAAAACAAAACAAAAAAACGTCTACTATGAAAGGGATGACTTGTGACATATCTGATGATGCACAGATAAAGGACCATACTGGTGAGTTTGCATGCTGGAGTCCAATAAATACTACCTGCATGCATCTTAGATTGTTTTTCCAAAACATAAAACTGTAGTTTGATTGTCGTGTTACATTGCCAAAGCCTGTAATCTTTCAAAATCAAATGTTCAGGTGATACACTCATATTAAAATTTAGTGTTTCACCCGTTAACACTTACACACGATTGTAGAAGGCAGTTATTTTAATGTCTAGGTAAAAGCAAGGGACTATATTCCCTGGCAGAGATACAGTATATATTTTCTTGTGTAACATTCACTGTGGATTACTTATCTCAAGCACGTTTCAAGTCTCTCCAAAGTTGATTTTTATAGCGTACTGGAATGAACTGAAACCAATGGCAGTCTGAAAGGAAAAATGATTCTAAAATTTACCACTCCAATAATATGTTTTGGAAAATGGGTGTCTGTAATGTAACATGTATGCAGGTTGTACATACTGGGTTCAAATATGCAAAATCACTGGTATGCTCTTTTGACAGTGGAAAGGAAAGTAAGCATTAAAACAACAACAGCATAGAGCGGCGTCATTGCGCTATCTTCTACTACAGGTGATCTTTTTTTTTTTTTAAAGTTAAGGCAGATAATGATGTTGAGTGCAGTGATAAAACATGTTGGAGGGAGACTGGAGTTTGAAATAGATGTTTTGAAGGAGAGGGGCGCTCAACGGTTAATTCACAAAGCACAGTTATGCATTATGAAACCCTACATTTTACATAAGCTTGCAATCTGAAAGATCAAAGACGAAATGGAAAGAAATGACACACAGCAGCTGAGTCGTTCACTTACCCGAGTCATGATCACGCATTGCATCCTGCAGAGATCAAACACAGATAAAACACCATGAGTTTGCAAACCAAACACTCTGTGGTCACTCATACTTTGACTACATGACTAAGATGTGATGCCTGTTTGCAAGGCATGCAATTCAGGCTGCACACACATACATGCTGCTTTCTAACCTTGTCTGGACTCTCAGATGAGGCTTCAACAAAAGACTGGGAGAAGTGCACAATACCTACTTTCCTCTTCAGCCAGAATCTATGACACCAGGAGCTGGGGGAGGCATTCAGGCAGTCTAGCTACTCCCCAGCAGGGTGTAATACAACAGGCCAGTGAAGACAGGATGGAAAGGGACACAGTAAAGGAAAGTGAGGAAGGAATGACAAGGGTGATGCCTGGGATTTTACTGAAAAGAATATGGGAGGAGGGGGGAATACTGCATAGAGCATGCAAATCTGACAAGCCAATTATATAAGATATAGTAACACAGAGATGAAAAGGCAGAAAGTGGAACTGATCACAAGGAAGTGTGAACAAAATTGTTTAAAAAAGGAGGTGCAATAAGAGGAATCACACAAACTAGGTGGAACAGGTCCAGGTAGATAACTTAACAGAGAAGTAGATAAGAGGCAGCATAGAGCCAACTAGCATGGTTGGAATGCCTGAGATGTAAGACAGCATGATCGCTCTCAGTCAGAAGATATTTTAGGAGTGGCTGCTTGGACCTACAGGAGCACCCAAGGGGCCCTTGTGGTGTGTAGTTACCTCAATCATGCCGCTGTCTACAGGCAGGGTGGTGCTAACCATGTGGACATTGGGCGTGGAAGTGGAGCGCTGCCTCTGCGAGAGAGCGGCTCCTGTGGGTGGGTAGGGCGTGGTGTAGTTGAAGGCATGAGGGGTGGAATATCGGTGCACAGAGCTGGTAGGACAAACAGGTGTAAAATATTGAAAGTTATTAAAATGGAGCAATTCTTTCTACATCAACTCTTCAATGAGACATACCGGTGACATTTAACATAAAAGCAAATACTGAATGCTGCACATTCTTTCTGCTCAGACTGGGTGTGGTGGAAAATGGTGCAGTCAGTTTTTTTTTGGTTTAATTTCCGTGATTTTCTTTCAGATTCCCCACTCAGGCATCATCTGTTAACAACTGGAGAACTCTTATGGTTTTGTCAATACCATGGTACTTTTCCACCAAATAAAAGTTCTGTTTCTCAAACTGGTTCTGTTCAGTATCCGTGAGACCAAGGTGCCATTTAGCAAACCAGCCCACATTTCCACCAGCAATTTGTAGTTGAACACTGTCTCTAATGAAAGTAACTGCAGTTTTTTTTTTTGTTTTTTTTTTAAATAACTGCAGAAGTAGATCAGTAAAAACAAGCAAGATGGCTTCTGCATTGTTTAGCTGCAAGCTTTTATCATCTTATCAAAAGCATTTACTTCAATCCAATTGAGTTACATGAGCAACTATACACGCACACACTTCAACTTTTCCATTGCTTTTCACACGGAGGTAGAATAACACACACCCACTTATGATGTTAACATGGTTCTCACTTCAGGTCCTGCTATTTTCAGAACCTGAAAATAGCAGGACCTTTTTTGATTCTGATTTATTTTGGTTGAAATGCTCAGAACAGTTCCAAATTAAATTTATGAAACTGTTCTGCATTGGCGGAAATGCCCTGAGTGCCAAATCACAAGCATAATCAATGAGAAGAGCATATTTCAGAACCAAATAATTAAAGAAAAACAACAAACGTCAGATTTAACAGTTGCATTGAGAAAATTTTTTGGCAAGCTTGAGAGTGTAAAGGCATTTTGCCCCTGGTGTTTACAGAGATCAGTATTGGCTCAGTTGTATAGTTCAAAGTTCACCAGCCTAATGTCTCAACAACGCGAACGGTGGTTCGATATGACCGTTTCACAGTTATAGTAAAGACAAATTCTGTCAAAACCAAGATGTTCAAAAACATAAGAATGATGGTAATAAAATCTATGGTAAAACATGTCAGATATGAATGCATTAAAAGGCGGTCTTTGGTCTTCTGACTGGTCCAACCTGTGCTGGTAAAAATGGGGACAGTAGAACTCCAGCTGAATGACATACATCAACAGAGATCCTATTACATCACACTCACCAACACTCCATGAGAACAAGTCTCCCTTCTGGCAATACAAAACTATGTTTGAAAAGAGTATTTGAGATTGCTCTGTGTGGAACAACTTGATACTGTGTGAGTGCTAATTTGGCAGCTCAGATAGCTTTTTAACCATTTTAAGTGCTCCTGAAACAACAGGCTCTTTTCACGCCTCTTATGACATCAGCTCTTGGACTAGTAAGACCCCATAAAGCTGAGGACGTAATTAAAAACAAGATTTAATTCAATCAAGACTAAGGTTCGTTACAACTTAGAGCTACAGCTGTGCTGCACTTATGTCATGGTTAGCTAGTCCTGCCAAAGTATCTCCACCCATATAAAGTATAATCCGATGTCTTCATTTAATAATCCCTGAAATTATCAATAGATAAAATACAATAATAAAAAAATAAAAGAAAATTCCTGCTTTCTGCTATTGCCAGAAGATTGCATCACAATCAGTTCACCCACCATCCATGAAGAAACGGTAGCCAAACATCTAATACTAACATGGCAACATCCACTGCCTCAAGCACCTCACTGTGGGCGTTCGCAAATGCTGCCATGAAAGGCTCTTGGCCATCCTCACATTAAAAAAAAAAAATGGCACTTCACTCTTTTTCTGTCTAACTGCACAACAGAAGAGCAAAATCAGCAAAAGCCTTTTTCTCCTCTGCACTAAACAAGTTTAACGTACAAGTGTTTGACGTCGGTGTAGTTTGTATTCTGTGCTGTGAGTTCACTACATTTTCAGTATGCATGCATTTTATTCTGAAATGTACTTTTATATGCATGTGCACTAGGGCTGGATGATATGAACGTTTTTTTTAAATTGCGATGTATATTTTTTTTAATATTGATCATATCAATATATATCACAATATAAATCAAGGTAAAGATTCTGCTGCATTTCAAGTCACTTGGACTTAAGATTTATTTTAACATTTTCTTTAAGCATGTTTTGAACGTAAAAAATAACCGACAATTGTATGAACTGAAAAACTGCAACTTGCAGTCATCCTTAATAAATAATAACTTTAATCAGTGTCCTTTTTCAACACTCCATATTGGCATCATATCTTTTCCAATAAAAAAAAATGCTACAGCACATGTGATGCCTTTGTGTATTTTTGTTTTTTGGTTGTATGATGCGACAGCAGAAAAAGCAGACTATGGTAGTTTGTTGGCGTAGAACATCTCTGAGCTGCTTGTCCCGGGGAAGGGTTTGAAGTCGCTGCTGTGTGACCCCCTAAGCGGCTGCACTTGCTTCAAATGGTAAAATAAGCTTGTCGTATATCTGTGCTTCATCAGCAAATTTTACAGTGAACATCACCACTCTGTTTTGTGTCAGACTTTAAGTAACCAAAATAATGCCACACCACTGACATTTTTTTTTAACTTGCTTATCCACAACATCCATTTTCTTTGGGATAGTAACGGCTGTTGAGCTTTACTTTCTTCTTCATCATTTGATTTTTTTTTCCTCTGGAGTTTCATTGCTTTCTGACATCTTTGTCTGACTTTCGCTCACATATCACCACACGGGCTGTGGCATGCTCACCATTTAGCAAAATGCTGCTTTGAGGAAGTGGGCGGGCTGTTGTGATGACACTGCCACCAGATTGGTTTGTTCAAGTTCTGATAAGGTACTGGCTGTTTGAGCCATCATTAACTTCCTGTATTCAAGCACTATTTTCTATCGACTTTATATTGACGTCCTCATTTTTATATCAAAGATTTTTTATATCGCGATGTGATTTTATAACATTTATATTGTCGAGCAGTAATGCTGTACTGCCTGCACCTATGTGTGGGAAGAATTCTGACTTGAGGACAATACTTATGATACATGTCCATAGTCTACTAACCAAAGGGACTAAAAACATAAGAATGAGTGTGTGATCACATCAGACAATTACCTGGGAAACCGCGTCAACGATTCTCTCATTCGGCGAGATGTCAGCGGGGGCAGTGAGGGAGCGCCACTTTCTCCAGGTGTTGGAAACAACCTGAAAACAGAGAGTCAATCACTCTTTGTATACAGTGTCTGTGCACGTGTGATGTGGTAAAACCACAGAAAAGCCTAATCAAACAATGGCTGAATTCTAAGGACTACAAAGGTTGCCAGGTAAAAGGTTTCTCATCAGAGTCAGTGATATGAATCTGTGAACGCCTTGTCACACAGCCTGCATGCAAAATAATCCTCTATTCACACTGCAGGTATGCAAAGCTTAGGCCTTCTCAGCAGCGTTTGTTCTCCCTGTTTCACCCTAACAACAGCATTGCTCATGCTCTGTGAGCCTTGCATCACATCTGACTAGATAAAACTTTAATGAAGCTAAACCGTTTCATGCACAGCGGATTTAATAATAAGCCAAAGTGTTATTAATCTTCAGCATGAATTAATTTGTTTTTTGATGATTGTATCACTCATATGTACACTTACAGAAGTTGCCTGATATTACTCCAGTCCACACACATCGTGGGCACTTTGGTGCTGCAATGCTCGTGGAATTTGTAGCCACACGTTTGGCAACGAAACCCGTTCAAAAGAAACTTCTGGCAAATATCACAGAATGCCAGCTTCAGAAAAGTTTTCCGAACCTGAAAATGACAGAAAATGTGACATTTCTTCCATTAGCGGAGACACTTTTTGAGCATGAGGATACTGTAAATGCTTCAGCTACTCACAAAATTATGTGTAGTCAAGGGGACATGATCCAAAACCTCTACCAGCAGTTCTTCCCCGATTAGTGAGGTGGAGTCAGTATTCCAATCCATCCGTAATTTTTTACTGTAAAAAACCAATAATAATAAATGACATAGTGCAATACAGCAGGAAAACAGTACAACTTCTGGTTTTATCTTCCAGGCTTCAAACCCCCCGACAGTCCAAAGCTCACCTCCTCTGCCCTGGATGCAGCCTGAACACAGCACAGCACTCAGGCTGTAGACCCCGCACCTTCAGGGCTTTAATCAGGCAACTGTGCAGAGTCATACCTGGTCGCACATTTACCTGAGACGCAAATAAACTGGATTTATTACTTTATTTCCTGCCTCGCTTACCAGAATGTAAGTAGTTCAATATACCTTAAACAAACTGCCAGAAATGCAGTATTTGTAAAGCATGACGGGAAATCTGGCTAACAAAAGGTTGGGAAACCACTCTGATGCATTAGTCTGACATCTTCTACCTGTAGTGAAAATCAACTCACCACAGTGCGTTGCTGGTTTGGGAGGTAGACACGGATCGTGCTGCTAGTCTTGGAGTCGGGCATCTTGCTGTCATCGGAGGAGCGGCGCTGGCACGGGAAGCCCTGGACCATGGTTGGTGAAAGGCACGGGCCCTCGAATGCAGAGTCCTTCATTCCGAAGCCGTTGCTCAGGGTCTTCCACGCTCCTTGGAGGTGCTCCATCAGCAAAGCCAAGTGCTCTCAAGGGTCTGAAAAATAAACACACACACACACACAGTTTTAGTACTCAGAACACAGGAAAGCTCACATCAACAACTGACCTCTTAATCAATATTACATTAGTTTTCTCTCTTCTTAGTAAAGATGGCGGTGGTGTGGAAACTCAGCTTCAAAATCTCAAAGGTTCCCCTGGAATCCTAAGAAAAATATGATGTAAATGATTCTTTTCTGTCTCTCTTTTTTTTTTTTAAGCGCATGGCTGCTTACAGAGTTATCCAGAATTAAAAAAATTGATAAGCATAATATAGTCACACAATGCCCTCTTATATGATGATTAGACCCACTTTATTGACTCTAGGGTTATTTTAAAACCATTCAGATATGACACCGCAAATTTAAACGTTTAGCTACATCCTGACCTGTTCGCTTTTTAAATGTGGTCCATAAACTCTAGCTTCAATCCTGTTTGATTGGTTTCAATATAGCACACGAAAGTCTTTTTGGCATAAAGCAGACATCTATAATTTTCCTTTCCTTTCCTTTCCTTTCCATTTGAGACAGAGTAGCAGAGCACTGTGCACAAACGAATCCACTCAGACCAGGAGAAGCTCAAGCCACCACAAAGGTCAGTCATGTTATTTACAGTATGTGCTTTCAACAGTCTCTTTCTTCTGCACAGCCAGACGTCGCACAACTAAAGGTGTAATCAAGGATCAATTACATAGCACAATATCCAAACTTTGGGACTAATAAACCGAAGTGAGGCGGAAAAGTAGCAGAACAGGGCTCAATGAATAACCTGGAAACTGTATTAGTAAAATAAATAATACTTTTGTGCCTCTAGCAAAACTCCAGCAGCAAAGCAAAGTTTGTCCCTCTTTTTTCAAATAGTAATCAACCGAGGAAAAAAAACTTTACTTGCTACAACTCTAGGTATACCAACCCATCACAAACAAATACACTCCCTCAGCTTTGTTTTCAATACAAATGCAGAGCTGTATGAACATATAAACACAAGTTTCACTCGTTGCTGATCCTCATTTTCCTTTCCAGTGTGTAGAATTTCTCCCTGCAAGCCACTCTACTCCCCGTCTCTTACACCAAGATCTACTAACACACAAATCAGAGGCGTTTTGGTGCAGATATCACCTATGACACATGTCACAAAGCAAACTTGAACGATTGTGGGTCTGTTGTACCCACCATGCTGCAGGAAATGTGTTCAAAACAAGTGCTGTGATCCATCCAGAAAAGGGTATCAACAGAAAGAATGTGAAGTCCAGAATAATTAGACTTTACTCCCACCTCCTCAGATCTATTCTACACAGCAGATCAGTCCAGAGAACGCCACCAGATTTGCAAATAACACACGCGTGGCAGTTTTTGTGACTTGATTGGAGTTTATAATGTCATAAATGTAGGTAAAATCAATATCACAGGACTATGAGAGCGTTGCATTTGAGTAAATTCCAGGCTAAATACAACTTTTTTATTAAACAAGTACACGAAAAGTAAGAGTACTCATGGAATACACTCAGGAAGTACATATACAGTATATTATAAAGTATTAGTAGCCATGTGTCCTTTTATAGGGCCTAGCAGAGTAAGTTATCATTGTAAAATTGGTTGTAGGCCCTCAGAAGCGAACTATAAATTTCCCTGCACAGCTCTATTCACCCTCCATTCAAATTTCAATTGTTCATATCCTGCTTTTCTTGGTTCTGTAGCTTACGGAAATCAGGTTTAACAAAACTTGATATGATTTTAGTCCAAATTCTCAAAAGTAGCCGTGCTAAGAGCCTGTAGCTTGAGTTTGCTTACCAAGACAAGTTAGAAAAGTTGTTCGCCATAACTTCAGGAAAAAGTGGCGTCGGTGACATCATCATATTTGCAACGCATTCAACGAAAAGAAGGAAAAAGTCGAAGTTTGTTAAGATCGTGAAATGTTTCAGATCAAGTATCCGGTGAATGCAGTAATAATGTAAGACGTGATGGTCACAGGCTAGTCTTTTAGTCAAGCCACACAAAACTAGCAGAGGAAAGCTGTAATCTTCCAGTCGTGGTAAATGCGAAAAAAAAAAAAAAGAAAAAAGTCCGTCAGACCCTCAAAGTGACACGACGAGGGATATTCCTTACATCCTATAAAGCTATTTCAAATTAAAACTCCGGTTAGTTGCTCAGTAAAGTTTTACTTTCCGATTAATATTTATGTTGTGTAGGAGAAGGTGAAAGGTTTCAGTTAGTGTCGTGCGTCCATCTGACGCCAGTGATTGAAACAGGACCTACAGTCATAACAAGAGTTGCAAGCATCACACACACTGCACAACTATAGCACAAACTTAGGCCCTCCCACTGCCTCCCATAATACTCTTTATGAGGGAATCGACCACAAAGCTCTGAAATCACAATTAAAACAACATATTTAGGTCTAAAGATCTGATCACATCACCTACAAAGCATACCACGTGAGACTGCAAGTCAACGATCTCTCACTCTGCTTAGGATGAACTTTCGCCAAGCTTCATCAGACCAATATTTTAATAGATTTTTTTTTTTTAATGCAAAGTCATTTAAATTGTAAAAGAACAAAATTTGACTCAAACTAGAGCAATTTATGAGTTACTCCAAGTGCACCACCATCTGGAGAATTGAGGTACTGCAGCTTTGTATCTTGGGTAACCAGTGAACCCTGCATGTTATTCATAACAGCCATGTTACATTTACATATCTGGACAAAAAGAGAATAAAGAGTCCATTTGAGGTCAGTATTCTGGAATGTGAAAAGTTGTCTCTAGTCCTGCTATGAACCAAGCTTTAAAAATGGTATAAATGTATCATTCTTATTTCTTTTAATGTTGTCAAACATCAAAACCTGCTCAATACACAGAGGGAGCTTTTGTTAGAAAGGATTGCAGGTTATTCTTTGGCAAAGTAGCTTGAAACAGTACCGTTAGTGAAATCCTACTCTCCACCAAACACTCACCATGTGTTCACCATCTCTGTAGCATCCTGATCTGGGTCCCCTGAGGTACCCTAATCACAGATGGTTCATAGGTCCTGTCAGCAAGCTGGATTTTAAACCATCTGAGAATAAAACAGTATCACCAACACTCCAGTCAATATGTCTTGATGGGTTGAGCATACATTGTTTCCATAAAGCAGCAGACATTTTTAGTCAGTTAACTAATCACAAAACCATGCTATATTCTTCTTTTTGCAGCAAAATAAAACAACATTGTATCAATCATCTAACTTTACAATTATATTTCTGAGGAATTTTCTCACAAATATCCCATCTCCAGCCAACAAATGACAGAAATACCACATACTGTTTCTTTGAGGATGAGGGCAGGGCTTTGTCATTGTGGAGAATTTTAAGGTATTCCATTCTTCATGCAGCACTATTATTGAATTTCAGTCAATGGGGGAAATTATGGTAGACTTCTTCCAATTAAATAAAATTACACACCATGATTTATTATGATTGCCAGGCTGGAATAAAGCTTATCGGATGGAGAATTGGAGCCAAAGAGCATGGTACTTGCTGTCTCTGAGTTTCACCACCAAAGCCACCTTAAGATTAGGATGAACGCATCTTTCCTATATTGATCTGAGCACTCAGGCCAGTTAGATATGATGCTGGTAGCCCTGATGTTCACTGGATTGTTGTCTCTCTCAGTCCTGTTGAATTCAAAATGATGCAATGGGGATTGGTTAAACAAACAAACAAACAAAAAAGGTTCTGTATCAGGGATATACGGCAATATATTTGTAAGATCAGCAGTTTGAACAACATACACACATGTTTTGTTCAATCAGTGTTAACTTATTTTAGGCCTGTTTTCCATCTCATTTCAATTTGAGATTAATTTTTGATTTACAAGTGAACTGGTTTTCATTTTATTTTAATATTTTAGAAATAGCTTGATCTATTTGTTTTGGGGCATTCAGAGACAAAATGGATGCATCTGAAATTGACAGTAAGTGTTAAAACTACAGAAACTATTGAGAAGTATTACACTGTGTATAGAAAAAAAATAATTCTTGATTTCTGCAACTTTGCTAATTACTTCAAGTCAAACATTCTGATGTACCAAGTAATTCTCTTTTTAAATGGTCTGTAATCTTGGCAGGCGATTCAGCATTTATTGACACCCAGATGTAGACATCTCTATGTAATGTTTTGTACTGATTCTTTAATGAGAGAAGTCAGCTTCAGAGTTAAATAGTATTATTTAATGCCCTTGATTAAAACTGCATGTGTCAGAAAACAGCTGAATAAGGTTACTGGAGAGGTTGGAGACGAATAGTTCTGTATATGAAGAGGCTTACCAAAATAAACTCAGACCATATTATTGTGCTTTGTGGAAAAAAAAAAAAAAGTATCTCAAGAAATCTTCCAAATGCCTTGAAGAATTGTATGTAAGTTGTACTACTACTACTACACTCCTCCTCCTCCTCCTCCTCCTCCTTCTAGTAGTAGTAGTTGTTACATTTGACCCAAACTCAATAGTCTTTTTTTAAGCACTTTGCCGAAGCTTGCTTCACTCTGGGTAAAATCACGTGACTGATGAACCACTTCTGCTTCATTCAGACTGAATCAGCTGACTGGTTTGGTTTGATAAGTGGAACTTTGAAATTCTGGCGCGATACACTGTATTTAAGATGGCTGAAACGGCATTTTACGTCTTGTACCAGGCGTTGATAATAGCTGTCGTTGTTGTGAGTGAGTTGTGCTTTTGGATTGTCTAGTAATGGAGCCGTCAAGGAAGAGATCGCAAGTGTGGAAAACATGTTGCAGGTGCCACCGAATAAGGTAACTTCATTGCCTCACTTTATTACTTCACTTTGTTGCCAGTGGTTCATTAACACTAATACTGTCAGCACTAATACATACTATTTAAGGGGCAGTTAATTCTTAAGTATTACAACTGACACTTTGCAAATAAATAGAAGTTAAAAATAATGTTACGTGGAACATGACAAACAAACAAACAAATAAATAAAACCCTCACAAGGTGGGTGTTCTCAAAGGCTGGGGAAATTGTCTCCAAAAAGAGAAACCGTCAAATTCCATCTACTGTGGAAAAATTATTATTTCTGAATAAAAATACCTGAGTTGCATAAGCACACATTCAACAACCTGACAATAATATTAAATAAATATTATTTATTTAATATCATTAAATACCAATACCAAAGAAAATATCCAGTGCATCAATATCAAAGAAAATGCCCAGTATAACAAGCACGATATAAAATCAAACACATCTACTGCCTCATTGCACCCTGTCCTCTGCCCAGTATGTAATTTAGAATCAATAATGAAAAATCCATTTCAAAATCTGATGTAACTACTTTTTTCCTTTCTTTTTTATAGATGAAATAATTACTTAGTAAATCTTTTATTTAGGATATACTCTATATATATTAGGCAAAACAGAAATACAAATAACAGAGGCATATAAAATGAAGTTATACTGCCTGCTAATTTAAGTAATTTTCACAACATAAGTTAAGAAATATTCTTAAAGTACACATGCAGGGTGCGTCACATTTTCAAGGCTTCATTTGGCTGTACAACAACCCTTGTGCCAGCAGATGTCAGCCACGTGCGTAATGAATGGAACTTCAAGTCGTGAACCGATTTTCAGTACAGTCGTTCAAAGCTTCATAAAGCCTAGTTTCGCCATCACTACTACTACTACTAGTAGTTGTATTTTTATTGTTGCTAAAATATGGGTAATTCTGGAGATGAAAAAACATGTTTTTTTTTATTTGGAAATGACGTGGGTAAAATAAGGTCAGTCGATTTAGGAAAAAGGACCGATGCGTGTCCGTGATTGGGTGATTCATAGAGGCGGTGTCCAGAAAATCTGGTTCTTGATTGGTTGTATGGAGAGCCTGGGGCCAATGACTGCGCTAGTTTTTACTGGATACTGTGAATGACAATTCAGGAACTCGTGTTCGCACTTCGCACCGCATGTAGCGCAAAGAAGGAGGCGTAAACAGTGACATAGCTGGGTAGCAAGAAAGGTAAGAAATAAAACTGCGTGTAAATTAATTCACTCGGTAGGTGCAGTATTTTCGTTAGCATTAAAATTGGGTATAACTACACTGATGGTCTTTGTGAAAATTGTTTGTTTTGCTGGACTTTAAAAGCAAGTAAAGGTTTAGATTTTGGGCTAAGTAACGGATTGGGATAACGGGCTGATACTCGGGCCTGCTAGCGTTAGCCAGTCAGAACGACTTTGACGCGTGCGTCCTGCGCGGGAAGTTTGGTTTTAATTAAATATTCACATCAATACTCATTAGAAAGCACACAAGGTTAACGTATATCGTTAGTTAACGCTGTATCGACTGTTTCTAACTGAATATGGAGGAAAAGGCGTCGACTGCGCCGTGCTTCTCGGTTGTGATCGTGTGGTGTGTGCTAACAAGTGCTAGTCAGCAGCAGTGTCTCGCGAGTGCGCAGGAAAATCAACGTGACTAGGCCAACGTTAGCGTAGCTGCAACCTTTGACGCCTGGCTCTATTTTGCAGGCTCAAAACCAGTTAAAAATCACGATCTGTAGTTTCACTATTTGAGACTGGTGTCTAGAGGATAGTTACTAAAACGAAACACGGTTATTTGATTCTTCGTTCGAGCTCAGTGTGGCGATTTAAGATAATTCACGACGCAAAGTGAATGCTCTCGAGTTAGCTTGCCAAGTTAGCGTGCAATCCATGGGATACGTTAACTACCACTTTACTAAGTAGTCAGCGATTATGTTGACATCTAATTTTGATTCATGTAATCAACCAAAACCAGTGATTTTGCAAGTATTACTTAGTATGGTGAGAAACACCGTTTTTCAAGACATTGTTGAGGCCTGTGCGTTTTGGACGACCATTGTCAGTCAGAAGTTAATCTACCTCGTTATATTATTAGATTCGCCAAAGCTTAACATTAACTGGCCTTGTCAGACTGTCTCGTGCAGAGAGACAGCCGAGATGAACACATGGCTGTAGTGAACCATCATCGGTTTTCTCCTGGTCTTTTGGTTACTAACTATGAGGAGTTTGATAACTCATTAACTCATATTCTTCCTCGCTTGATGTCTTCAGCACCGCCAGCAAACACTTTGGAGAAGTTTGGCATATGGTGATCACAACATGATTCCATTGTGGAAATCATGTAAGTTAGAGTAGTAGTTAGTTGTAGTCTGATGGCCTTTTGTGATATAGACTCCACCACAGAAGATGTAACCAATTTGTAACCAATATATAATCATAGATTAGATATCCCTATAATCATTATTCTAGATATTGAAAATGATCAGTAAATTATTGACAGCAGGCTCAGGTCAAAATCATTGTTAATTGGGAATATGTAATATTGTACACTGTAGGGCCAAACTGACATCCTTGACTTTCACGTTTTACAGCAGCCAAATCCTGCTTGGATTTGTACTGATTTTGACTTAGTCTTGCTCTAGATCGCCTATTCAGTCATGTCTGTTTTCAGTCAGTTCGTGGTGAAACAGGACCAGAGATTGCATTTGCATAGAATTATTATAATAAAATGAATTTTGTGCACTAAGGCTTTATGTTTATGCTTAGGTAATGGAGATGAGCAGCAGCAATGAGTGCTTTGGTTGTGGCCGTCTTGGGCACTGGATCAAGAACTGTCCTAATGGAGGAGGAGGAGGTGGTGGTGGACGTGGACGTGGCAGGGGCCGTGGAAGAGGCAAGGGTATTACTTATTATTTTTACCATTCCCAATATAAATAATTGTCACAGACAATTTGCTTCATGGTTTTTTTTTTGTTTTTGTTTTTTTGTTTTGCTTTTTTACATTACTCTATGTAGACTTATAGAAGAACTGTTTGTAGCTGTAATTGAGTCAGAGGCTGCAGTCGGTCCTCACTGCACAGCGTTCCTGATGGAACCTATTTCTGTCTCTGTCTGTTTAAGTTCTGAACATTTGGTGCCATAAATTTAAACATAAATTTAAACTTTGCTGTCTTTCCTCCTGTATAATTACAGAATTGTTCTGCTATCGATGTGGAGCCGCAGGTCACATGGCAAGGGACTGCGAACGGACTGAGGATGGTAGGCATTGCTGTTATGTTTATTCTATTTCACTTGTTTTTGGTGGTTTAATAGTCATTGTCTCATGTCACAACTACAAAGTTATTTACATTGTTTCAATTTCCTTTAGACACAATTGGTTAAAAATACACAGTACAATAGTGTAATAATTGCTAGATTTACAATTTATTACTAATCATATGGTCAAAATTAGCAGTGTATTAAAAAATTGACAGACTCTTCAATTGCTTCTCTTTAGCTTGCTACAACTGCCGTGGGAGTGGCCACATTTCCAGGGATTGCAAGGAGCCCAAGAAGGAGAAGGAGCAGGTCTGCTACAACTGTGGGAAATCTGGCCATGTGGCCCGGGAGTGTGAGCATGCCAATGAGCAGAAGTGCTACACCTGTGGTGGATTTGGTCACATCCAGAAACTTTGCGATAAAGTGAAATGTTACAGGTGAGCGGTTCTTCTGTCTACATGTACAATCTAAACAAGATATATATACAAGAAATATGGGCCTGGCATTTCTCAGATATGTGGAAGTTTGTATGATTTTATTTATTTGTAGCCCATCCACTTGTTTGGAATTTTGAAATAGGTCATTGTGTTCCTCCTTTATTTTAACCCAAAGTGATCACGAGCAAGGCCTCAACCACGGCTCCTTTCTGTCTATAAACAGCTGTATTTATTCCTGATTCGCATAAAATTTCAATTTAATCACACATTGCTTGTGTTAATCACCAAGGTAAATAGCCAAATCATTTTTTTCTTTTATTACATCTTTACATGCATTTTATTACATCTGTTAAGGGAAGCATCTCACAACAATCTACAAGTGTAGACAGTGGACCTGTATGACATTTTTTAAAGGTCTTTCTGCTAGAAGTGTTCTCGTACAAATAAACCAGTAATTGTATTTTAGGAGTTTTTTCCCATTTATGTATAGCCTAGATTTTACCATTTAGCATTAATTGTGCATTTTGAGGGAGAAACTCTGGCCTTTGGCCTTAGAGGAATGATATGGACTGAGAGGGTCCATATCATATCACACAGAGATGTGATGCAGCTGAATTGGAGCCGAAACATAATGCAGCTGCATCCTGCATTCTTTTTGCACTAAGCAGACTGCTGATTGTCTCTGAAGAAGGGGAAATTTATTGTCTTTTACCTCCTGCAGGTGTGGCGAGATTGGTCACGTTGCTGTGCAGTGCAGTAGCAGTAAAGCCAGCGAGACGACCTGCTACAACTGTGGAAAGGCAGGCCACCGGGCAAAAGAGTGCACCATTGAAGCCACCGCATAATCAGTGCCCTTTGTTGCCCCTCCTTTTTCAGATTGATGGTTGGTTGTATTATTTTCTCTGAATCCTCTTCACTGGCCAAAGGTTGGCAAACAGAGGCTAGTCCCAGGCCAGTGAGCCTCTCGACATGTAATACAATGAAGGGGGTGAAAAAATATCTTTCTGCATTCAATACAAAAATGTTTTAGTTTGGTAGAGGTGTTATGTATAATGCTTTGTTAAAGAACCCCCCCTTTCCAAGCCACTGGTGATCAGAGATGAATGAATGAATGGGACTAAACATATGGGGATATATAGGACCTCTGAGCTTGTGGAAGTGAATCTCAGTAAAATGAGATAGAAGAAGGGAGTAAATGGAAACCTAAACTTCCATGTAAGGTTATTTTGGTTTGTTTTAGTGGGATAAGAGTTGGCCAAGAGAGTATGACATGGAATAAGTACATAACATGATGCATCTGAGCCCTACAAGCAGCTAGTGGGCGGTAACAAACTACGCTATATTGCAAAGATGTAAAATTTTGGAGGTGTAAAAAGAAACAAGTTCTTTTTATAGAAATCTGTTTACAACTTAAATATCAATAGTCCAAGGTAGATATTTCCTTTAAAATGGCTATGGATTTTTTGTTTTGTTTTGTTTTTTTTTTTGTTTTTTTTTTACCTTGGCAAAAATTACCACCAAGAACAGTTGTCAGGACAGCAGAATTAGGAGTTATTTGGGAATGGAAAATGTTTTCACAGAAATCAAAATGTTATTTTTGTACAATATCACATAGACTACTGTAAAAAATACCATTTGCTTGTACTCAGTTTTTAAGTCGGAAGGAAAGTGCAACTGAAGTCCTAGAAAACAGAAATGTAATTTTAAACTATCAATAAAGCTGGAGGAGCACGGGGAGGAACTTCTGTTATTTGATTTTTTTGATGTTTTAAGATGGTCTTCCATTACAGATGTTAGTCAAATCTCGCGTGATCTATCCAGCATGTATCATTAAAGCCTAACTCTGCTGCTTACCTCACTCTTATTCAGCCTTCATTATCTACCAATTCAAGTCTTTATGGAAAGATAAATCTACATGATCTGCAGGATTGACACGACTCGTGCACAGCTGAACAACAAAGTGTGCTGTCTTCCTCAGTTACATTTTGCCTGAGATTTTGGCACCATGTCCATTGTAACAATGTTTTGGGAAGGTAGCAGCATTAATGTCACGTTTCAGTGACTTTTAGCAAGCCATATTACAGTATCATATGTCTCAAAGGTCTTTACAGAAATAGAAACAAACCCAGTCTAAGATCTCAGAGAAGACAAGATAAACTCCATACTATCCTTGGAAAAAAACTTAAGGAGAAACAACTCCAAGTGATGTCGACTCAGATGACAGCCTGCATCAGGAGCCAAAGGTGGGAAGCAAGCAGTTACAAAAGTTGTAGCAATAATAGAAGATACACGATAGAAAATTAAAATACAATCTTATGCAAGGACCTTAAGCCTACAATTATGTAATGCATTGATTCTAAAATGTTGAGAACCAAATACAAAACCAAAAAGCCACCAAATCTAAGACTATAAAAAAAACCCCTGGAAGTTTTGCAGTCTTCAATAAAAATCTAGAGTACTAAATGAACTTTCTCAGTTCTCAGTGAAAACCCATTTTGTGAGTAATTTGGTTCAGCAACTGAAGTGCCATATGCTTCACTTTCGATTCTAGAACCACCGATGCAGTGAATCCAAGATCATAAATCGTTCTAGTAAAGAGTATTCATGAATAAGATCAATCAAGTTATTACAGTCCTAACTAGGTTTTTGCCAGGTTAAAAACCGACGCTGGTTTGCTGAAACTGCGGAGGGAATTCCTCAGTAAATTCATGCTGGTTTCCCTGCCCTAAAATGGAAATTTGATTTCTAAAGGGTTGGAGCTCATGTTGCGGAAGAAACTACACAACGACAGATCATGAAGTGTGTTTAAAAATGGCACCGAATGGTCAAAAGCGATGCAGATGTGTTATGGCTGTCCGTGTATTTCTGCAGTCGTGCCGTGTCGTGTGATCCACGGAGCAGCAGAACCCTCCTCTGTGCGTAAAATGGCAGCGGGGTTGCAGATGTAGCTCCTTCACAGCTCCTCGCTGCACCGACGACCCTCCTCCTCCTCGTCGTGTGACGTCACGGGGCCTCCTCCACTCACATCACAGGAGAAAACCGAGGAAAACAAGCTCGAAGCCCATCAGCCAGCCTGCGTTGCCGGACTGAGCCGGCTCCCTTCATTCCACTTCTTTTTTCATTTATGCCTTTTCTTTTTCTTTTTCTTTAAATAAAGGAGATGAAGGGACTCATGCCGTTTTGCCGGGCTCTGTACACCCTGATTAACGTTCAAGCCAGACGAAAAGCTGGAAATGTCGGTTCTAGGTGCGGGTTTTGCGGAACCGTGTCTAGTCGCAAGGTACGGATCGAGCTCCGCCTCGGCTCTGCCAACAATACGATGCTGACAAGTCGATTATTTGTAGATATTTATGTTTTATTACAAGATATCAAGTCGACGTTGTTTACTACGATGCATGACACCAGCGGGGTTGCAGATGTACCATCCACCATCCGACGTGGATAAAACTACTGGGTCTAACCTTAGGGACAACAGAAGGGTTAGATTACTGCATCTTTTACTTTTTTTTATACAAACAACCGCTGCTATACACAGTATGCTCAGTTGTTTGTGTTTGCCCAAATAACACAGAAACCTATTAAAGGAAAAGAAAAAAAAAAAGAAAAAAACAAGACTCTTAACACAGCCGTTTGAATGACAGTAGGCTTGTTGGAATCAGTAACCAAATA
This sequence comes from Lucifuga dentata, assembly GCA_014773175.1. Classification (NCBI taxonomy): domain Eukaryota; kingdom Metazoa; phylum Chordata; class Actinopteri; order Ophidiiformes; family Bythitidae; genus Lucifuga; species Lucifuga dentata. The sequence goes on from VXCM01000246.1 coordinate 185,153, forward strand.
TCCTTGCCAATCTGCTGTGTCACCATGGAATCCCACCAATGGATCCTCTGTAGCTGGCCTGCATGTGTTGCTTTATGTGCCAGACACGATAAAAGGCCCTAACTGTCTCATCCTGTAGACTCCACAGTGTAAAACAGTGGTTCTCAGAACCAGTGGTTCTTGAAGTGTCCCCCTGATGGTTTGTGAGATGACTTGAAATTTTTGCAGTGAATCAAAACAACAAAAATCTATGGGAATTCTGTTATTGTGGCAAATGCACAAATAAAACAGGTTTCATAAATAGTTTTTAGGTTTAAGTATTATTCTCCTTAAGTGTGAGATATTTTGTTGAAAGTAGCTCAACTCATCCATTATGCAAACATATTCCTGTTCTATGTGGGTGTTTGTAACTTCAAACTCAGTTTCATTATGGTGAATGAGTTTTTTGTTTTTTTGTTGGGTTTTTTTTTTGCAAGTTTATTTTTTTTTTAGAGATGGTAGCTTACTTGGAAGTTTTGGTTTGCTCAACGGTGGTACTTGATTCAGAAAGTTTGAGAACCACTAGTGTAAGACAATCAGTACATTCTCATGCACACAATACTATAATTTTTGTCTGTACTGTGATGAAGGCAAAAACAGAATAAGACATACACATGGCTGGGATTGATGGGATTCTGTCGTAGCTGAATATACAGTAGACAACTCATTGCTTAATCAGCTTCCAGAGAAACACACCAGGTGAAGTAATGCATGCAGAGACTGCATCCTCTGATTATAAGCCAATGGATGGCTCACATACTTGAGAAAATTGATTTGTAGTGAAGGTCAAGACTAAATTCGTTAGTTTTCTTCTCTTTGTTTATTGTCCCACTTTTGGCTTGGCTGATGTACTCCTGTTCTTTTCCCTGCAGCCACAGCCAAGCTTTGGCCTGCTGTTCGATATTGATGGTGTACTTGTCCGGGGAAAGATGCTAATCCCTGCTGCAAAAAAGGCTTTCGAGAAGCTGGTCGACTCTCAGGGACAGTTTGTGGTGCCAGTCGTCTTTGTCACAAATGCAGGGAATTGCCTCAGACAAACAAAAGCAGATCAGCTGTCTCACATCCTGGGAGTCCCTGTGAGTTACGAAACTGCTGACTATTTACTATGAATTATATGCAGACTGAATGTAACTGAATCTGACACAAAACTAATTATGTTACTACGTCTTTCTCTTTTATTGCAAAATGAAATTTTCCCTGACACCTATGCTATCAATTTCTTTATTACCAGATTACCCAAGAGCAGGTCATCATGTCCCACAGTCCACTGAGGATGTTTAAGAAGTACCATGACAAGTGTGTGCTTGTGTCAGGACAAGGACCAGTCCTGGATATTGCTAAAAAGTATCCTTAAAATTTGTTATGTTTCCTATATGTGAACTATCTCAAAATAAGTTGAATAATTCTCTTTATTTGTCCCTAACTCTGGGTCTTTAGTGTGGGCTTTAAGAATGTGGTCAGTATTGATATGCTGAGGGAATCGTTCCCTTTGCTGGACATGGTGGATCACAACAGGAGACCCAAACTGCCAGTGAGAATTTGACCTCTGATGTAGGATACAAATGCCACATGTAGAAACATTCTTCATTATGTACAGTACAATACATACAATACCACGTTTAGTTTAATTTCTCTTCCATTTCAGTCCACATCTGTTGGCAGCTTTCCCAAGATTGAAGGTATGTGCTTCTTATCTCCAAAGTTCATCTGATATACTCCCACTGTCATCTGCGCTGTCAGAATTTCATTTTGAGAGTCCAAAAATTTGATGTTTATTGTATCTGTCACAGCCACAATTCTCTTTGGGGAGCCCATTCGATGGGAGACCAACCTACAGCTGATTATTGATGTTTTATTGACCAATGGTAACCTCAGCAGTGTCCACCAGACCCAAACTTTGCCCCACCTCCCTCTGTTGGCCTGCAACATGGACCTAATGTGGATGGCTGAGGCCCAGTCTCCACGGTAACCTTTAGGATTCAGTGCTAATACTGGCATTGTTTTGAGAAAAGTATTTAATTAAGAAATGACAGCATAGCCTTTAACACTACTGAATTGATGAAATGATTAATCTCTCTCGTTTTTCCTTCCTTTCAGATTTGGCCATGGGACATTTCTTGTGTGCCTAGAGAACATCTACAAGAAGATCACAGGTAAAGACCTGAAGTATGAGGCTCTAATGGGAAAACCAAGTGAGCTGACTTATCATTTTGCTGAGTACCTCATCAGAGGCCAGGTCATGCAGAGGCAATGGAAACTTCCCATCACTTCACTTTATGCCATAGGGTAAGACATTAAGCCATTCCTCTGTTTTGACAATAAATTCAGCAACAATATAATAGCATAACAGCCAAACGTATTTGAAGCTGTTACCTCTAGTGTTATCACCTCAATGAAGACGCGATCATAAGTGGGATGCTAATATGGATGTAAACATCCTCATTTTGCATTTTAAAATGCATTGACATTGATTAACAATGCAGTGAGAAGCATATCATATTAAAATAAAATGGAACTTCTCCCTTTTCCTGCATACAAGCATATTAGTGGACACACACCTTCATTGCAGAACTTGCAAGAATACCGCTGCATGTTTCACTTCAACTTTTTACCAGTGTTGATGTGTGTGTCTGCACAACTGTGCCACCCTTTTTATCTTGTCTTCATCATTTTCCTGACATAGTTTAGCCATAAATAAACATTCTTGTTCATGGAGCTAATTTTGTGGATACTTTCCTACAATCAAGCACAAACTGTCAGCAGTTGTGCAGCTGTTCCATCTTACTGAATAATCTCTTCACTTCTACATTCTTAGGGATAACCTTATGACTGACATCTATGGAGCCAATCTGTACAATCGCTACCTAGAGGAGAGGGTTGCCAGAAAGAACCCCAAAGCTAAAGCCAAGATGGTGGCTGCCACAGGCTCCACCACAGCCATGCCCCAGGAGGAGGAGAGTGACAACATGTGGGAGAGTGAGCTGTCGCTTCCTTCTGCTACTTCCTGTAAGTCTGTCTTAGTCTGCACAGGGGTCTACAATCCCAATGCAGAGGTGCCCTGTGATGCTAACCATTGCATCAAAGAGACTGTGTTCCACGGGCACCGGGACTTTAGATTTGACCCCGCACTGGTGGAACCAGGCCACATTGTGCAGGATGTGGCGGCAGCTGTTGACCTCATTTTTGAGCAGGAAAAGTTTGTGCCTCAGTAGATTATTGACAACAGGTTTTTTGTGATCGTGGAGGCCCTTGTTGAGGAAGGGTGGAGTGTTAAACTGGGAACACCACTTAATCATTCTGTAGGAGCCTATCACTGTGGATACTGTTTAACCACCTGACAGGGCATTGACACAGCATAGATCATCTTGTTACTTATCTTATTTTAAGGAGAATTACCTCTCATGTACCTGGAAATGTCAAATGTTCTTTTATATTGTTTTGTCTTAGTCATTTTGCAACCTTATTGTGCACAATTACCTGTACCTAATTATTACAAAGGTAAATATTTGCCTTATTTGACCCCACTGAGTATTTTCCAAGGTTATAGCAATATTTTAGATTATTAAAAGTCATGAAACCATACTATGTTTTTATTAAGCAAATTACAGTTTATCATTATTACTTTTTTATTAATTTTTATCCATTTATCCTGAGAAATCTATGCATGAATGTGAGAGTAATATTTGTACTGTAAAAGAAAATATTGTTTAATGTTGAGAGTGCAATATTGTCCTCTAATAGCACTCTGTCTGTAGTTTGTCTAGTTGTGAGACCCCTGTCCAGTATTTGCACAGATCCAAGATTTTCATCTTCCTTATGTTTCCATATATTTCCATATCTGTAGATGTAAAGCCAATGGCAATCATTATAATTTGTGGTTGAATCTAAATTATTCAAGTCATTGCAAATACCTTAACCTTAGAAAAGATAAGAAAGCGAAATATATACAGTATTTTTTTTTTAAATCAGAAATGATCTAAATCCATGGTTCTCAAACTGTACCACCAGTGGTACAGTTTGTACAGTGGTAATCTAGCATACCACCAGGGGGTGGTATGATAGATTACTCTGGAAATTTATGCAGAGAATCAAAATAATTTAAGTCAATAGAAATTGTGGCACATTATTCACAAACACAAAGAGTTTCATAGAAATAGTTTTAGATGTTTGTTATTCTTGAACATGCCAGTAAGTCTTTGCACTCATACTGTAAACTCATGCACTCAAGAGAGCTCACAGATGAGTTTTTCGGTGATTTTACTTAGAGTTGGTGGCCTGGTGGTGAGTTGGTACATAGATGTTTTGGTTTGCTGATAATACTTGGTTCAAAAAAAGTTTGAGAACCACTAATCTAAATCTTTTTAGAAATGGCAAATCTTAATCACTCTAATTAGTTGCCTATAGCTGACAAGGGGCATTTGCCCTCCAAAAACCTTATCTTTGATCTGAGTGTCTGACACCATCACGAGGTATCTATAATTCTACCGGGAAGAATGGGATTGAAGACGGTCTGAACAGACCTAGTAAACATATACATACTGTAGTTCAGCATCAGTTGCAGCATAAATACTTGTCCTTATACAAATACTTGGTGCCCTAACTAGAATTCTTAAGATCTACGCCATTTCCATTTAATTAAGTTTCAGTAAAGCAAGAATTCACACATTTTAAGCCACTTCTATTTTCTAATGTCAGGATATTTACAATAAGCACCTAGCATGCGATTTAACCAAAACATCCATGAATGACTTTTTTCCCTTGAATAATTTACATGCATTTTACCTGGTGCATTTCATACTAGAATAAGTAAATGTTTCTTGAATATATTAGGATGTATTTTAAGAAAAAAAAAAACATGCCAGTTGACTACAGAGATTAAATATTAGGAAACGTGGATATGGTACTTGGCATAAAAACAACTTTACTGCAAAAAATAAATCCATTGTGTTGCCTTGTTACTGTCCTCACCTTTCATTTCATTTAGTGTTTCTTTGTTTTTTGTTTTTTGGTGATATCTAATTCCACTGTGCAAGCGAAAAGGTCACTTAAGTAGACTTGATCTTTATATTGTGCTTCTTGTGCAATGTATCCAGGACTTCAGGCAGTATTTCCATGTTGATAAGTGGCCTCTGTAGATTGTCTGTCCAAGTGACAGACTCGGAGTTCCCACTGACATCTAGCAGTGCGCTCTGCAGTTTCCTCCTGTGTTTGGGCCTCTGAGATCTTAAAGAGTCAGCCTTGAGTCCTGTATGTCTCTCATCGATATAAAGAGTGAAAGCGGACTTCTTGGCTAGTCTCAGGCTCCACATAAGCATAACATTGAGGAACAATACCATAAAAGCCATTACACTATTAGAAATTGCACCAGTACAGCTTATTTGGGCACAGGAGGAGAAGTAGTCATCACTGAGCTCAGTGATACGTCTCTGTGCCACAGAGCTTGGACTAGCACAGATGGGCTCTTTAGAAACGGCCCCCCTGTTTTTCAGCAACCAGTTCCTCAGGTACTGGATATTACAGTCACAGTGGAAGGGGTTCCCAGACAGGAAGACCTTCCTCAGACCAACCAGCCTGTCAAACAGGCCTGGAGACACTGTGGTGAGCTGGTTGTCCTGCAAATGGAGCTCTGTAGTGTCTGAGGGCAGATGAGGCAGCTCCATTAGGTTAAGAGAGCTGCAGTTGACTTGCAACCCAGAAGCCGAGGGAGCAAAACAGAGGCAGGGCACAGCAAAAAAATGTGAGCTCAATGTGGCCAAGAGAAGGAAGACAGATAAGCTCGAATCAGAGAGCATCCTGCAGGATCAGGAAAAGATCTGTGGAAAATGAAAAGAAATTTAATATAGTTCCCGTTTGGTACAATAATCATGTAGTCGTTTATAAGGAAAAAGCAAGAACTCTTGTTCTGTACATTATTATTTGGGCTTATTCTAAAATCAGACATTATTACATTATTCAAAACTATCTTTAACCACAAAGAGATGCTTTCCTTTTCCAAAATCTTGACTTAATTATTTATGCCAAAACTGAATATATCTGGAGGTAAAAAAAAAAAAAAAAAAAAAAAGACACTATAAAATCTGCCCAAGTGTTTGTGCAGATTGTGTCAGTTACTGAAAAAGTGAATGTTAAATCACATTAAAACTGTAGTACAAACCTTTTAGAGTCAAGCCAACGTGGAAGTTATTCCTTGTATTTCCATTCATCCTTAAATTAATTTCATTTGTCTTAGTCCAGTGTTACTTTGGAGCTTACAGCATTTTTCAAAAAGGTCTCCTGACACATGCCTATTTTGTAACTGACATGTTTTACGCTCTGAGGATATCCACACACCCAATACAGAACGTCAGTGTGAAGAAAACACCAATAAACATGAGCGGTTTTAGCTCATTTGACATGAAGGAAATCCATCTGCTCAAAGGAGATAAGAGTTTATCTATTAAAAACATGGCAGAGGCTATCTGAAGCTCTCCCACACAGTGTCTATTACTGATGCAGTTGTAACACCTCAGTACTGAAGGCAGAGGTACACATTACTAGCATGTACAGTTTTGTGACAATTTAAATGCACCTATGAGATAATTTGACAAACACTGAATAATTTCATGACCTAACAGAAAAAGTGAGCATTATATTATATCTATGATCGAGGACTTTTATTTTTTTCTGCACTTTAACAGCTTCATAAAAGATGCCCAGCTGAAAGGATAAGTATACTGTACACTATCATTGATTCTGGGAGTAGATTCTTGGAGTGTACAGGTACACTTTTCACCTATAGGTGGAGAAAGGGCACAAATTTCTCTTCATTTCATATCAATTTAATGCATGCCCTCTAGTGGAGATACTGCAGCACTGAATGAAACATTGTTAGAGCTTGGTGGAGTATGTAGGATGCTTGATATGAATGAATGAAGACAAACATTATATATGTGTATATACATATATATATATATATATATATATCAATCCTTCATTAATTTACACTGACAGCTGACTCATAGCTGACCCAGCAACCCAGACAATGTAGTAATTTGTACTGCATGGCAGCTCAGAGGATAGCACTGTTGCCTCACAGCAAGAAGGTCCTGGGTTTTAATCTACTTGCCTTTGCAGTTTGCATATTTCCTGTGGGTGCTCTGGTTCCCATGCCGTGCACTCTGCCTCTCAACCAATTAATTTTGGAATAATATCAAACCCCCCATGTGACACAGTGCAAGATCATAAGTGGTTATAGAGGGTGGATGGATGGTGAAGTAAATATTGTGGACAGCAAAAACAACACGTGTACCATAAGTCATATATTTGTTTATTTTGCGTTCTCAACATTGTCACAGTTGAAGTTTTACAATAACTGGGGTCTTACTGACTCACTATTCACTGTACATACAGAATACACAGAAATGAGGCCGTTTGTGACTTCCCCCTTTTTAAATGTTTCTCACACCAGACAGAACAGCTTGCAGCATGATGTGTGTATGTTTGTGTGTATAGGGGTTTGTGTGTGTGTGAAAAAGAGCTGAATATGAATGGCAGGAAACCTTCTAACAGTCTGTTTTTGATATCTACAGCAAATGACAGTTCATTATAATTGGAGGCAGAGACAATTGATATGTGCATATATCACCCCACTCATCCATCCATGAGGTGATGTGTATACATCCTGATCTTAACTGCAGATATCAGAATAGAGTACTGTTCATATACACATTATGTACAACTCCTTTTCCTCATCTTGGTCCCTTTACAACTTCATAAAGATAAAACCTCTTTCCAAGCAGTTCATCAGTTTGCACATCAAATCCCATATTTACACCATGAAAGCCCTCAGCAATCTAACAGAAGTGCAATAGTCTTGTATACATGTTTGTAATTTATACAGTGGCTATGTTGATGAAATGCATGCTGAGCTGCAACAAGTATCAGCCGAACATGAAACAACAAGAGCAAGTTAACATCAGGAAATTCCAAATTATCCCAAACCAAAGACAAAGTCAAAATTTATAGGCTGATTTTTTTTTTTTTTTTTTTTTTTTTTTTTTTTGTCAGCTCACAGTGAATAGGACACATGATGCATCAGATCCATGCAGTGCATTGTTGGGGTATCTTCTCACACCAAAGGACTGTGGACATTTGAAGCACTACAACACACACCAAAGTTAGATCAATCAACAAATTCCTTGGTTTTACATCATTCCAAGACTTCAGAATTATAGCAAAAATATGAAATCAATGGACACATTCAACTGATCATTAACGTCCCGTGATATGTCTATCATCTGAGCTTTCTTCATTAATACCAAGTTTCACATGAAGAGAAATGTGTGAGAATAAGCCTGACTTATGGCAATGCTTTTCTTTGTGAATGTTAAAATACATGTACAACCTGAATATTGGGACAAACAGTTTACTGTTACTAATTTACACACTATAATAGCTTTTTATTTGTAGAATGTAGAAAGTTACTCTTTACATATACCCAGTTCCTTAGTTCAGTTTGCATTTCTGCTGTATATTATAACTGCATTTCCTGAAAAATGACTGTTCTTTCATGTGTGCTTATCCAGCAAAATATTTCTGTTCAAAGCCCAAAGAGAAGCATATTCCTTTATTAAAATATATACACACACATTCCTCTTTCCACCGTGAACTGTGTAAGTAAGTATTTATATATTCTTAAATGAAAAAAGATATATATTTTTTTCACCTGAATCTCTTCCTGGACAACATGATAACAGACTTCCACTCTCATTGCAAGTCTGCACTGAAGTTGATTGCACTTAAACTTGCTGTGGTAATACTGATTTGTTATACAATGTGCAGAGGATCGCCTCACATCAATAACTTTACATGCAAAAATCACTTACGAGACATTCCACTGAACTCCAAGACTGCACCTCTAAAAGAGCACGAGGACAGCCACACATTAATTTACCAAGAAAGGCTGACAGGGGTCAAAACAAAATAAATAAATTATGATGCAACATCAAAACGCACAAATGGGAGGGACAACTTGCTTGTTCTTAATGTACAAAATCAGTACAAAGATATTGCACATATGATATAAAAAGATGAAACAAACACTTCACCAGGAAAGGGTTGATTTAATTCATTCGCCAAGCTTAGTTGGTGAATTTAAAAACAAACAAACAAACAAACCAAGGCAAAAGTAAATTTTGTGTTACTATTTTTGATTTTTGGAGTCAAGAAAGCAGCTGTTGCATAAGCTAAAGGCAAAAGACAATGCAACATGTTCTGTGGGTCCTTTTGTTATGCAAACTGAGCCTTCAAATGTGAAGAAGACTTCTCAAAGTCCGTTTAATGCTAATCTTCATCACTTTATACAGTTTAAGCAGCCACAGTATGAGGAGTAAACGGAGAAAAAGGAACCCACCAGCTGAAATATCACCCATAAGAGTGGACAGGAAAGTCTGATTTGAGGCTTCTGCTATGACAGCCCGATAGCTTGAGGCCCATATGCCACAGCTGCAATCCAGAGGCTCCTTCTGATCCTTTTAAAAGGCAAAAATTCCACAATGGATTATAGGCCAGACTGAATAGGAGTTCACTCCATACAGATTTACGTATCCTGTTACCATGAAGTCAGTATAATACTGATAGATTTCATTTTCACTGATAATAATAATTGTAAGTATAATCTTACAAATTACTTTACGCACAATATACTGTACATGAAGTCTCGACTAAATAGATTATGCATTAATAATTGGCACATTTATTTATGAGAGCTAGGAGACAACACATATAGCTGTCATCTACAGTAAATACAGGACTAGAACTACTATGACTGAGACTGTCTACTCAGTTGTTTGTCTGTCCTTTGATCACATTAGTGTGAAATGATTATATCTAACTTTTTCACTACATATGAGTTCTACAGGAGGCAACAACAAATAGCATTCATATGATGGTAGGCTCTGCAAACCCAAGAAAGTAGTGTTGAAAGTTAACTTCAGAAAGGCTGTGCACAGCATATTATGTCAAATTATGACAGAGAAAACAGTTATTTTCTCCTCTCAGGTAGTCTTTCCTCCTGATTATGTGGAGGTAAGAAGGGCTATTGAAGGAATGAAGCAACGAGGAGCGGCTTACTGAGAAAACCCTTTTCCTTTCAGCCGTCACGGCTGAGTGTTGTGCAAGTTTGTGGAGTGCAAAGAGCATCTTCCTGTACAGAACCCCACCCCAAAGCCCTAATGGAGCCAGGCCCATAAGCAGGCAAACTAGCAAAGGCCCCTGGTGGAAGATTTGTGTCCAATTTCCATCCTGCATATTATTTGGGATCTGGAGGTGAAAGAGGTGACTGCATGCTATTTGTTTCCATCACAGCAGCAGTAAAACACAGTGGACAGGCCATAGAGTTATGCTGTCAGTCCCTTTGGTGTAAGCAAATGTGCCTCCTTCATTAAGTTCCCTCCTCGTTTCTCCTTCTCCCCCTCCCCTCTTTGTGAGGAACATCACACTACGGTGCTGATGCCACTGTGTTTGGGTTTGGGTCCGCCAGGTGCCGAACCCGGCTGCTGACTGTGGTGGTGAGGAGCATGGTGGGAGAGCGGGGCATGCTGGGAATGCTGGTTGTAATGGCTGTGCTGTGAATGAGTGTGTTGGTGTGCGTGCGAGGTGTAGGCTGGGTGCTGGTGGTACTGTGTGTGTGGAGGGGGGTGGTAGTGATGGTGATGATGGTAAGGTGGGGGGTTCTGTTGAACTTGGCAGTACTGGGAATGGTGACTATGGAGTTGAGCCTGTACTGCCTGTGCTGTGTGGTGCAGGTTTGTTGGGTGGGGCTTGTGGGATATTAGGGTGGGGTGACTGGGTGGAAGCAAAGGAGGGTGACTCTGGGATGAGGGTTTTCCTCGCTTGCTGCCAAAGAGCGACCCAAGGATGGAAGTTGATGCCGAGTTAGGGATGGAGGATTGACCGTGGGGTGTTCCTTCCCGTGGAGTAGTAGCTCTCCGGCGTGTATGAGGACTGCTAATGATGGACCCCTGCAGGAGGGAAAGGTAACAGCATGTCCATCAGACATAACGCATTTGTTTTATAGTACAACAGCACTACAGCAGCACTACATGACATTAGCAGGAAGACTTCACATGTTCTGCGTATTTCAGATAAACAAGTAGCAAAATGTTACAGGGCATGCAAATGAGAAACTAAAAATGTTGTTGTCATGATAGGGAGCAGCAGCACCATGAATACGCCAGCTCTGGAAAACACGTCATAATGAAGGGAGCCTATGTTCGAAGAAGCTCTGCTGTTAAAGTTTGAAACACTAAATCTGTGACAACCCCCATATACACAGATGCCACAAGAATCAAATGTAATGTCAATAGCAAGAGTAGAAAAGACATCATTTCATCTTCAGTCAGTGTTCCAAACCTGCTAAGAGTTCCACATGCAACTTGTTAAAAGCAACAGAGCCAAAGATTCCACATGCAGAGGATATGACAGGCAAACTCATCATCCACAGGTTAGCATTCAACTGCAAGTCAGAAGTAATGAAGGATTCAACTTTTGTGTGCTCTTCTGGACACTTTCCCCCTGTTCTGTATAAAGTCTCATAATTCTGTGATGCTTTCCATTTGGCACATGCTTTTTCTAAGACTGGAGAAAGACCTTGTGATTTCTTTTGAAGTGGAATGAAATTTTCAGGGTTCCAGACTTCAACCCAACACATGAACACATGGATACATGAAATGAGTGGAAGATGAATGAATGAAATCCACTTCTTTGTAAGTCCATCTGAAGCCCATCAGTAGACCTCTGACTATGAAAGACTTTGTTCCTCCCTGAGCCTGACATCATTTAAGGGAAGTTGTGGAAAAAGAAAGATGTGTACAGGAAGAGGCTGCAAAAGATAAAGTTTCCTACTGGCTGAGAGCTCCAGAGCTACCACCCTGCCACAGAGAAGAAGAAACAAATGAAAACTGACTGCTTGGATGTGATTGAATGGACAACAGTAAACTATGAGAAGACAGGCGACAACAAGAGGGATCAGAGGGGGATTAGTGAAGTCATGCTTGTTTCAAGATAAAAGGCACACTGGTCACACAGCATGATCAAAACAGGAGATCTCTGGCTTCTAAACAGGGGCAGGATCAGAGGCAGGCAACCCATGCATGCACACTAACTGAGGCAGGCAGGTTATAAGGCATCCCAGGGAGAAAAATAAATGATCCAAACAAATGGACTGAGTCTATGAAGCAAAGGAGGTGTAAGACCAAAAATAAATGTGTGTTTTGACAGTGCACATCATCACACAGAGAGTAGCTTGGATACCAGCTGCTTCCAACTTACTTCCATATTGCTGTCTAGTGATCCTGCACTGCTGCGACGCCCCCGCTTGCCTGCCCGAGACATGCAATACCACAGATTAGAGATCGACAGCACTCCTGGATCAACTACAGAGGTTTAGCAGCCCACCAGTCCCATAGGGGGCAGTGCTGTGGATTGTGACTGTGAGCAAGGATCAAATATGGGCAGGGAGGGGATAGGGCCTGCGAGGGTGATGGGTAACGATTGGTGGTTACTGTGGCTGTCTTTATGGTGAGATCACATCTCAAATTTTAATCCAGGGTTCACTCAGATTAAAGAAAGTAAATATGTATACATTTTTGAAGGATTTTTTTTTCATTCCAACTTGACGCTTATAAGTAACAATAAAAACATTTAAATTAATTTGCATATGGCCTTCACTAGCTCAAGTCTGAGAGACCAAGTGCTGTTTTACCTAAAGATTGCAGGTTAATAACTAAATATATAAATTTTCCTAGATTTTTGTCTGGATAAATTTTGACAACTTGTTCTTAAGATATAGATTTTCATAAGAGTGAAGGTTGGCTAAAAGCCAGTCTCAGTGACATTCAAAAAGGAGGAGACACATCAAAAGCAATACAGTGGTTCTTGCACATGAGATGTACAGGCATATACAGGGCTGAGGGTGAACGGAGCACTTTTACCATCGTTAGGCACACTCAGCCTATCATAATCATGTGTGATTATCGGTCATACATGACCGATAATCACACATGAACAGAAAAATACCTGATGCGTATGGAAATAAACAGTAAACAGTAAACACGCATGAAATGGAGTATGGCAGGAAAAAGAATACAAAACACTTAACAACAAAAATGACCCCACTAACATGCCACATCCTGCATAGAAAAAGTTGTGTAAAACACAGGAAACAGGAGGTCGGACACTTTATGAGTTCTATACACTTCCTTACTGAATGACCTATCATTTCCCATTGAGGAGGCAATCATAAGAACAAAGCATAATGTGACAGACCCCTTACTGGATTTCATTATGTTATCAAGTTAATCAACTGATAACTTCACGTAGCTGTTATCTGTAATGAATGAAATGTATTCAAAGTATACTGCGTACTGAGAGAGAATAGTTGGGTTAAACACTGATATTTATGGATGTGAAATGATTGTTAACACCAAGACTGACACTAAATCTTGATGTGTAGCTGTTTAAGAATGGCACACATCAACGCTGCTTCTTTTCTTTCGCAAATAGACAGTATGTGGGAGGAAACGACTGAATGGTACAAGGTTTTTGAATCAATAAAACACAAAACAAGCTCATTATGAGATGCTTTTGGATAAAAAATGACTTAGGAATGCAAAAGTGCTGTAAAAAAGAAAGTGACAGTCAAAACATGAATGGCAATGTCCATAAGTCATCCAAATGATCAGGGGTGAGAACTGCCTGTCAATTTCATTCATCACTGAGAAGACAAATTCTGGAGGAATTAAATCTTACTGCATGAGTTTGCAATTCATCAGAATTTGCAATTTAATAAGGTGGAGCACATCTTAAGTCTCTCTAAAACACAGTATACTAAAATAGAAGATAACTTCAAAGGACACACTGTCCAGACAAACCAAATCATGAGTGTGAGAAAAGGATTTTAAGGGGAAGAACTCTAAAATCAATGTATGGTGCCATGAAACAACATTTTGCTATTTTTTTTATCCCCTCAGAGAGTGGATTAGAGAAGGAGAATGCCTTTCCATGATATACAACCATCTAGAAAAAAACAAGTAAGTTTTGTTGTACCTGCTTCGGAGAGGTCTCGCAGGGAGCTACTAAGCGCGCTCCTCTTCAAGCCCTCTCCCATGGCATAGGTGTCATCCAGACTGGCGCGGTTCATGTTCCCATTGCCAGCTTCCTTCTTCAGGCCAGAGCTCTGTGACATGCTGGGCCTCACCACACCCTTCTGCTTCTCCAGCTCAGCTGTGGATCGGAAACAGGGAAAGAATGAGGTAAGTGTTACTCAGAAATGATTTTTAAACCACCATTCATCCTCCAAAGTACATAAATATAACTAGGAATTATTCATCTATGCAATTTCTAACATTCTGTTCTTATTTGTCATAACTGAAAGGCTTTTTGAATATACAGAAAAAAAAAAGCTTTCCCTTCCGTTAGCCATCCTGTGAACTCTGTAAACATTCTCCCTCATAAACTGGGGTTGAGTAATGAAGACCATGCCCTGTTTCTACTTTACGCAGCCTGAGGTAGACAAAGAGATGGAGGATGGGAGAGAAAAAGTCAGCTCACACTCTATCCTATATTTCTCCATTTCCTGGACTTCAGCAATGGACTCTCGCAGGTCGTCTGTGAACTTCTTGCGGTCCTGAGGGTTGGGTGCGTTAAAGTTGATGAGGACTTTGATATCCGCACCTGGTATCACTGATGTCAGTCTGATTCCATTTGGGTAATCTGGGCCATTGGCAAACAGAGAGGGAGAGACATTTAGACATAGACCATTGATCAAAACCAAGTTAAAACATGTTGGGAGAATTGGTCTGAAGTTTGGAGAGTATAAACAATGTCACAGCTCATTGGTTTGACTTCCCATTTCTGCTGGATGTGTTACTGTGCTAAATCAAATCCTGCGGAGGTTGATGTAAACACTCAGCAAACACAGTACAGGGATATAAACAGAAACAAATTAACTGCTACATGCTACTTACACTGATTCTCAAACAGCATGACTTGCATCCCATATAGAGAGAAGGACTGTCTGAAGCTGTACGTCACCGAATTCTTCTTTTTCTGGAAAATCTTGGTTACCTGATATCAAACAGAGAGAGTATTGTGAGGGCTGGATTTAAAAAGAGGAGAGGAGAGGAGAGGAGAGGAGAGGAGATNCGGCAAGAATGAAAGGAAAGGAGAGGAGAGGAGAGGAGAGGAGACTTTACCACTAGGAGGTCATTGAACAGGAAGATCTCCCGCTGATGGAGGCCCAGCTTCTGCAGCTTGTTGGGATCTGGCACTTCAAACAGGCGGCAGTAACACACCAGTCGGCGATGGGGCAGAGACAGCACCTAAAGGCAGAAAAGGGGATAGACATTAACATGTTAGGGGTCATCATGGCATCAGTACACTGAGTAATAAGGATCAGAAGTGACCCTCACACAGCATTCAAGGAGGATGTAGCCAAAAGATCACTGATTTAACTCCCCATCACATTGTGTTACTGAATATAATTTGATATCCTCAATAACAAAATATGGCACTACTATCATGTGGTCCTCTGCATACTGTTTGAGAGCAAATTTAATAACTTTAAAGACCTTCTTAATACCTCCAGAACAACAAAATAACATTTCAATGGCAAAAAGGGCTGATACGTTATTATCTTTGCTTCAAACTTTGAGCCAAAAAATACAATGTTCTTCTTATGGGATAAAATTAGGATCATGGTATTCAGCTATTTCTAAGCAGATACTACAGTTTATGATATATAAATATAAAATATAAAATGTTAATTTCAATCTGAGATTATTAGATTTGATGTCCTAAAATTTCAGACAACTTTAAGATACCTTTTACACCATAAATTTAAAAAACAAAAAATCAAGATGTTTAAAGAAGCATACCAGTGATTTTGCATGTTTGAGCCCAATAAATACTACCCACATACACACATTACATTATGCCAATCATTTTCCAAAACATAAAAACCATTATTTTAGTTTTCATGTTCTTTGCCAAATCTTCTAATCTTTCAAAACAAATTTCAGGTGATACACCTTAAAATTCAAAGTTTCACCTGCTAATATGCATGTCTAAATGTAGAAAGCCTGATTGTTTTAAATTTTTTTGGTAAAAGCCGTCTTCTGGGAGTCTGGGACTATATTCGCTGGTAGAGACAGAAATTTTCTTCTGCTCTGCGTTAGACCGATTAAATGAAGTAAGTCTGACAAAAATTAAGAATGACGTTTGGTTCATTGTGATGGATTACGTATATCAAGCACATTTCACATCTCTGCAAGTTGATTTTTATAGCATATTGGAATTAAGTAAATGGCAACCTGGAAGGTAGAAAAACAATTCTAAAATGTATTGTTCCAGTTGTATGTTATGGAAAATGGCTGGCAGTAACATAACATAAGCAAGTTATATTTATTGAGCTCAAAGATGCAAGTATGCTCTTTAAAGACTTTCTAGGGGTCTGTGGGAACCATGTACAGTCATAATTTTCACAAGTATGATCTGTGAGGCTGTGAGGGATGTGTGTGTGGTGTGCACCAGAATGTGATATACACCCTGCTGAGCTTAAATCTGTAAGCACTGCAGCTCAGTGCCACCCTGGAATTTATGTCTGTTGATTCTGCCTACAGGGTGCAGCAACTCCTACTCATCTCAGTAACAAATGTGATGCTTTAGGGAGGCAAAAGTTCTCTCCTTCAGGAAATCCAACACTACAAGTACCTGCCTGAGGTGGATTAAAGTGCAATATGCAGGAAAGACAGCATACTGTGTGTACACCATTACGTGAATGAAAAATGATCAAATATAGTATGAATTAGAGATATTTTGTCTACTTACACATCCCAAGCCATGATGGAGTGATCCAATCTAAAAAAAGAGAGAACAGAGATGATGTTACATGCAGCTGTACAGTTAAAATGACTTACAACATTCCATCCAGTAGCATGCAAATGTAATCTCTCTCTCCCCCGCTTTAACCTTGGGGATTGAGCAGCTATATTAAAGTGGCAATGAGATACACACACCTCATGGGTTTTCTAACACATGGTGTCTGTTTCTGCTGATGGGCTGAAAGGAGTCTGTATGTTGGAATAAAAACAGATCCTTCCTTAGAAACCCACTTTGAGCAGCACCAGTGGACCTGATTGTTATGGAGGGGAATTCCAAAGTGCTCCGCTGAATATCCTCATGGGCTTTTAATTCAGCAGCTAAATAGTGATGATGAGGGATCGTTTTTCAATGCATTCAATTATTACTGGCTGAGCAGAAGAGAGTCCATCCCGGTGGAAACCAAGTGAAAGTCTTTCATGCAGGACAAACTGTCTCCCTGCAGCATAGGTTAATCATACTTTTAACCTTCACATATGAAAGGTGGATCGCTGGCTGCAGAACAATGCAGAAATGCTGAAGCACCACTTTGCTATGGAGGGCAGTCAATACAAAAGTTGATACTACCCAGTATAAATATAAATCAACCAACTATTATAATTACTGCATCACTGTATTAATATAACTTAAGCTTGTCAGTTAAACACTGACAATATAGCTGTAAAGGGGACAAGCATATTAAGATGAGAATGGCAGTAGCTGCCCATTTTTCACCAGACTGCAGTGCTGGGTGACACCTCTCAAGGGTTTTGGATGCATTAAAGTCACCAGCGTGAAGGTTGAAGCCCAGGCATAACTGCCCATTTACACAACAAAAGCCACTGGTACAAAAGACTTTCTGAATGTCCCTGTTCCTTCTACTCTTTAACAGAGGACACACACTTTTACCCTGTAAATGAGCGTGAAAGTCAGAAAACATGGAATTATAGGTGTAAAATTCAACAATAAGCCAAAGATGTCTCAGAGATGGATGTCATTCCTTGTGAAGAAAATAATTAATAAGAAATCCAACTAATGTTTTAGTGATTTTTTTTATGAAAGATTACTCACAGGTTTCTTTCCCACAATGAGCTTCTCCACCTTCTGCACCTGTGAGACATGGTCTTCATTGGTCTTCAGCTCCCGCTTACGGATTCTCTCATAGATTCCAACCAGAGTCTCCCGGGGAATGTCCTCCCCATCATCCACACCTGACACACATGGGAAAGCAGAGTTATTGTATACAGTATGTAAATAAAATATATAGTAGGGCTGTAAATCAATTTAAAAAAAAATTAATTGCACAGATTTCTGCAATTAATCGCAGAAACTTGTAAACTTGTAATCATTATCCATTGAATCATCAAATTAATGTTGAATTCCCTGTTAAAAATCCCCATTTTATATGCTTTATTGAACTTTCTTTAGTTTGCCACCAAAACGAGGACCCACAACTGAATTGATTTGATTTATTTTGTCTTAAAGAAGTAATTTTATTTTGTATTGATTGTACGATTTAATTAATTTGTTCGAATGAATAAGTAAATCATTCAAACGACTTAGTAAATTGTTCATTCCATACAGCAAATATATATAAATATAGAAAATTAAAAAAGTGGAGTATATGCACATTTGTGACAAAACATATAAGATTTGTCTATATGTGGTGTGTATGTCAAACTCAGTTGTGGCCCTGTGTTTTGGTTTAACAAAAAAACCTCAGCAGGCTGTAACCTGCCTGTGTGTTCCCTTCTTATGTGTATGGAAACTTCTGTGAAGTTTGTCTCAACACCGTCCTCTACTCCTCCCATTTCCCAAACAGCTGCATATAAATATGTGGTCCTTCGATCAGGGTCACATGTTTTGATCATGTGTACTGAGGCACAAGAGAATCCATCAGACAGTCGTCTGCTTTCCACGTATACTGTATGTGTGTAGTGTTAAAATTAGAATTCCAATTATAGCTTCTCTTACCTCGGAGATTCTTGATGAAGTCCTCCAGCTTCATCTTCCTCTCAGGCTTGACATTGGGGCTGTACATGTCAGTGTTGAGGAGGATGATGGCAAAGGCCAGGATGAAGATGGTGTCAGGGTTCCTAAACTGCCTCACCACTGTGGGGTTACAGATGCAGTACCGCTGGCTAGAGACAGGAGAGGAGAGAACAATATCAGCCAGCTGAACTTATAAATTCAGATCACATGCTAAAAACATAAAGAGGAATCATGTTTCTGGTGAAATATATAAAGAACTTTACATTTTTACTCAAGAAGAAGTAATGTTAGGAATGGCTTAATTTCTACATCAGTAAACCTTCTGCATAATATAGCTGAGGAACACCAGACATTTTATTTATTTATTTTCTGAGACATTTCAAAATCTATATAAGCTTATATAAAATAATTCAACTTTTGCAAATACAAATTATTATCATACATTAACATATATGTTTTTGTGGCATATTAATTTTCTAATGATCATTCAGTATTGTTTGTGTGGTGGAAAGTAAGCACTGAAGTTTAGCACTTAAGTACAATTACAAGTGCTAGCACTGCACTAATACTGTATATTTCCACAAAGACTTAATTCACAACATGAAAAAATTGCAAAACACGAGAAATGTCTTCCCTCCATCTTTCTTTTCTTAACAATGAATAATTTTTCTTTGGATTCTTGAAGACATTTCCCAACTAATATTTTTTACTTGTAACGGGGTGTGACATTCATTTTTTGAGAATTTACGTAAAGGATTTGACTAGTTTCCCATAACAATTTAAAAGTCATAGAAATGAATATTTTCCACATATTTGCTTCAAGAAATCTTGGTCACCAACCAACAACCAACACACTTATTCTACACCTGCATAAACACACATGTATATGCTTCTTCTCTATCTTTCCTGAGTTAAAAACCTTTTCTGCACTCATCAGTTCTTCCAGACTTCTTTCTCCTCAGATTGCTCTGATAATTGGCTTGTCTTCTGTGTTTAAATGCCGTCTGTCACTGAATGATCTAACCTGTACGCTTCGATGAGACGCTCCACTTTCTGAGCCTCCCCCTGGACGCGGATGTGACTCTGGAATTTCCTGAGCGCCTCGTCCAGCTCCATGCCCTGGAAGTCCATCTCATCTACCACACAGCTGGTACACACAGAGAGAGAGAGAGAGAGAGAGAGAGAGAGAGAGAGAGAGAGAGAGAGAGAGAGAGAAAAGACAATGAAACAAGCGGACACAAACACACTGTACTGTAACAAGATAACAAAACAGACTACAGTTTTTACTGGTTACAGATTCTTTTCTATCTTTAAAAAGTAAGACTCTTTTAAAGATGGCTAAAATTTAATGTGCTTAGATCATATCATGGGGGATATCTCTGTGTTTATGATAAAAGGATGTTACAGGGGATTTTAAGGAATATTTGTATAACCGATCATCCTTATCATCTGCAGGATCTTAATGAGTTTGGTTTAGTGAGAGTTTGTGCTCTTCTTCTCCTATCTCTTTTTTTGTGTTATTGAATTCTCTGTAGCAATGTTTCAGCACTTACTGTCTTTTAGGAAAACACATTTTCTATGCTCCTTGGGAACATGCACATGAACAATTTCTAAGGATAGTGGACATAAATATATTTAGCTTAATTTTAGCCTAAAAGATGTTGATCTGCTCTCTGAGGGACTCGCGTAATGCTTATATGGAGGGCAGTTTGGGAAAGGTCATACTTACTCCAAGACATCCCTGTTGAACTGTTTCTGTCTGTTGCCAAGGAATTCACCAATCATCTGCCTGCTCAGCCCCTTCCTCTGCAGCAGGAAGTGAGCCACACCCACCGGTGTGTCAGGGATGAATCCCCTCTCAGTCAGGTACTGGATGCCCTTCTCCGGCTTCCTGAAAAATCCAACATGGACAAGGGATTATAATTTTTTATTTCTGATATCTAGATGCAGATTTGACTTTTGAATTCTATTGAAAAAAATAGAAGGCATTGCAGAGTAGTAATGTTTTTCCATAATGACCTATTGATTAAGTCCTCAAACTAAATTGAGGAGTAGCCTTTGGTAAAAGTCAGTTATAACTATTGCTAAAGGTTGATGATTGATCTACATTGCATTGACAAAGTATTATATTACAACATGGGTGTTTTATTGACAAGAATAGAGAAAAGGGGAACACCATTCATCCTTGTGAATGAATTTCAACATTAATCACAGAAAAGAAGCACTAGTAAAGAAACTCATACTCCATTGTGCAGCACCCAGTGAGTGTTGAATGTGACTGAGAACTGTGAACAGAGACCTGTTTCTCCTCTACCACATTTACCTCAGACCTAAACACTCTAAACACTCCATCAGAGCTGAGCACCTACTTGTTGAAGAGATTGAGGCCAATGCGGTAGTGTCTCTTGCGGATAACATCATTACTGAAGATGGGTGAATCCCAGCTGTTGCGAGTCTCCTTGTGGTAGGTCTGCTTGCTGAGTGTCTGCTCTCGTAGGCTGTCTCTCGACGATGACTCAGAGCTGCAGTTGATGGTGTCATTGGAGTTTGATGTGCTGTTGATGCTGTCATTGTCCCCATCAGAGAAGTCAGATTCTGACTTACTCTGTCGATTGGTGGAGCCATTGATCGTTAGATGGCTTTCCAGCTGGCGGTGGCGGTGGCGTAAAGGTGCCTCATCTTCATGTGGAGGAGCTCTTGGTGGGGGTCCATGGGAAATGTGTTTGGGGCTTACCTGGGATGATGTTACGATGTGGCTGTGGGGCTCATACGGAGGCGGCCGTTTGACAGAGCCACGCTCAGACCGATCGCTGAGCTCTGCAGAGCTGTCACTGGGAGGTTCTATGGTCAGCAGGGGAAGATGGTCCATTCTAAGACGCTGCTCTTGGCACTCCAGAGAAGGAGTGCTACGGCAGCTGGTGTCTGTGTCACGACCCTCATCTTTGGGGTCAACTGGCCAGTAGTCCTGGGAGGAGTTGACTGAACGCAGACGCAAGTCTGATTCCATACTGGAGGGCTGGTCCCCTGACCTTGACAGAGCAATGGAAGGGGGCATGTCCTCCTCGTCAATGAACAGAGTAACATCACTGTAGGATGCCATAGTTTCATCGTGCATGTGTCCAGCTGCCCTACGGTGGGACTTCACCTGAAAGGGCACATCTCTCTCTACCTCAGCACAGCCAATAGCCTCTGGGTCAGGTCCCTCATCCCCCTGAAGGCTGCGACAGTTCAGTGCGTCATCTATCGACTCCGCCAGAGATTTGACCTGTCTAGAAAAGGCATCCTCCAGCTCTGTGATGGCATCTGAAAGGTCACCCTGTGGGGCTGGGTGAGGTGTCAAGTTGGCCTGTTGATGGACCTCTATATCTCCACACTCAGACTGCACCATGGACAGTGGGGTGCCATCTTCAGTCATGGACACCTGCCTCCCTTCAAAGTAGGAGCTATGGATTTTCTCAGGGCCTTCAAAGGAGAGCTGCATCCTCATGTTGGAGAGAACAATGCGTCTGGACATACGGTTCTCAGACATAGAGCTCCTGAGACGTTCGAAGTTCTTGTTCATCTGGTACTGGCGGAAGGCTGTTTGAATGGTGCGGGCCGCATGCCTGGTTATGAAACGTCCACCATATTTGCGCTCCAGCATCTCCACCTACAGAAAAGACATTAAATGAATGGATGTGCTGCCAATTAAGTATTTCACTAGTTTTCGTAGCTAGAGGTGAATTTTAATACAATCCTCCAGATGCCATAGATAATTTGGTTCTCCTAGTGGTCAGTTTCTTTGTAGCATTCTAACAATAAGCCTTGTCTTCTTTATCTGCAGTATGAATAACAACCTAGAGCGAACCTAGAGCCTGAAAAATAACCCACAAAACAAAACACATTAAAACACATTCATTTTTCAAGGAAAATTCATATGAAAATGTTAA
The DNA here is from genome assembly GCA_014773175.1 of Lucifuga dentata. Taxonomy (NCBI): domain Eukaryota; kingdom Metazoa; phylum Chordata; class Actinopteri; order Ophidiiformes; family Bythitidae; genus Lucifuga; species Lucifuga dentata. The sequence goes on from VXCM01000246.1 coordinate 207,988, forward strand.
TTGGATACAAAGTGATATACAAAGTGAGAAACATTAGGCAACTCTAAAGTGAACTATAGGCAAAGTTCCTTTGGAGTACCTGTTTGTCCTGGAGGTCAGCAGAGAGCTCATAGCTCTCAGAGAGAGATCGGGAGCGCTTGATGGCCTCCTCCTCAGCCTGCTTACGAAGGATAGACTGTGAGTGCTGGAGCTTGGGCCGACGGGGCCTCTGAGGCCCAGGCTGAACCCCGTGGCTATAAAGGGGGCTGTCGAATCGGTCAGGGCTGATGGCTGAGCCGTGAGTCACTGGGACCTGGCCATAGCTGGCTCCACCATCAAGGGAAGGGCCACTCTCGTTAGGCCGTCCATCCCCTTCCACGCTGCAATGAGATAGGAAATCGTATTTAACACCCACAAATATAATAGAAATCCAAGAACAAAGACATTTCATCTCGATGCTAACAAAAAGTTAGACAATGAGAATTCAATTCACTGACAGCCAGAAGGTGATTAAAGCATTAATCTATAATTTTAGCTGTCTTTCTGTCCACCTTATAAATAAGTAAAAACTAAGCTTCATGGTTTTACACCTATCAGTTAAAGGAAATTAAAAAAAAAATTGTGAATTTGGCCATAAGTAATCAATGTTAATTGCGTAGAACTGGAGATGTCCACCATCTGGAGATGGAGATGTCAAGCAACACAAGCAGTGACATGATCACACATATCATAAATAAAACCACAATTTTTACTAAAGATTTGAACACTCCTTAAGTGAACATACTGAAATGTCCATTATAATTGTCCACTGCATTGTAAAAATTCATCAGTGCATAGCTAAAGGAAGTTTCAAAATGGAACCAGGAAGTTGCTTTACAAAACTGAACAGATGTTTAACCCCATTTTTGATTATAGTCCCTTCCATTTTTACCCAACCGATTTTTGTGGCTTTATAAAGTGTGTGATCATCTGACTGTTCATATTGTTGCTCTACTCAGTTCTGTTCTGGTGATGTTGTTGTGTCCATAGATCTTAGCCATTATGCTAGATAAATATATTATTTTAAAACTTTCCATTAAAACTGTATACTTGTAGTGAATGCAGTCTATATTCAGCAAAGCATTTCTATACATATATATAAACCCACATTAAAATCATTCAAAAATGAATGGCATTACTAAACAGAGAACTGCAGAGGCAGTAGTGAGAAAATAGTCAGAGGCATGTGTGTAAATACGTGCAGCCATTTCACAGAAGTGCTGATTCTACAACTTCATGATATATAACCAACATTTCATTCAGTACTATGAGCTGATTAAAATACTGGTGAGCAGTTCTGAAATAATTAGTATTAGAAATATGACAGCTTTTGCTGTGCTACATTCAGAAAATAAAAATGCCACAGCAGACATTCTCCAAAACTAAACACCTCCAGCCATTCTTTATCATCATGGGAACACTTCCAAGATACACAATGGAAAAAAACGAGTCTACTCACTCACTCTTACATTCTTCAGTACCAGAAGAGGATTGCTTTTGGCGGAAAGACATTCTACTTTCTATAAAATGCCAACTCTTCCTCCATATCTTGTCCACCATTCTTTCAAGTCCAGAGTCTACACGCTCCTCCAGGAAACCAAAGTCTCTGCCACTTTAAGGGCCAATCAGTGACCAATGACAGTTACATCATGTTTGCCGGAGAGACGAGTCACTGTTCCAATAGTGGTTACAAAGTCCAGTTTAGAACAGCATGACAGAACAAATATAAGTTTAACAATCCTTTAAAAAGTTCTTCATCAATAAATGGCAATACACTAACTTTCATGACTTTTTTCCATGGTACAGTGCTTTCACTGTTCGCAGGCAGCTTAATGTGTTTGAGTTATGACTTGCCACACCCATACACTGTACACAAACCACTTCCTTCATTAGAAAGCTTGAGATCGACATTCAGCAAAAACAGTATGCTGCCAAAAGTGGAAATGGAACTGAACATAGTCGAACGTTGCACAATATATTCACAAGTTTTGATCAGATTAAACAATTTTAACCCAGTCTACATATTGTGGCAAGAAAATGTTCATAAAATAGTCTAACTATATACCAGGTTTACTGAAAGTCTATTAAGACTTCAAGCTCAGTGATATTTGCTGGCACAGCCGTTACAATGCATAGCATGTAGTAATGTTGTAAATGTGAATTCAGGTTTAACTTCCCTCTCTCTCTGTCCACTGGTTCCTAATAGAGATCTTCAACATAGTTTGAAAATGTACAAGTCCATTATAATAAACGGTAAGATGTATTCATACACTTGAGTCACAGTGGATCACTAAAATGGCTTCACACTCTACAGTGGTTTAAGACTTATTCTCGTACTTTTTACAATATATTTAATAATATTTTCCAAAATAGACTAGACACATCCTCAACTGCTTCCCAACCAAACATTTGACTGTGAAATATTTAAACATGTTGGTTTACTGTGGCTGCCAAGCTACCACCCAGGAAATGGTATAAAACATCCTGAAAATGTTTAGTCTGATTCCAACAGCTAATGACAGTAATATGGTGTTTGGCTGCACACGGAAATGTTACCATGTCCTCAAGGAGTATTTGCTTCTACCAAATGCTGAACAAACTAGTGCAGCAGGGTTAATTCTGGTGACAGTTTAAGTGCATCACATTAAGTGCCTCCCCTCCCTTTTGTCAGGGTGGAGATTACCCACTCAGGGTCAGTCCAGGCTAATATGACACAGGATAACTTCACGGAATGTAAATTCTTACAGACTCCTTTGGAGCAGTAGATACACACAAAGTCCGGACCTGCAGACTCTATAGGGATACACAAGAAGGCCTGTATGCTGCTGGAAAATCTACAACAACACAGTGAAAATTATACTTCCTCGTGTAATCACCATCGGGATGAATTCCCTCAACCATCTGTCATGGCAAACTGTGACGCAGCCATCCCTGGAGTTAAGAGTCACACCTAACATGCTGTCACAGCACCAGAATACAGGCAGAGCTAATTTTTGCTCGCAGTCTGACAGGGAAGGCATTTTCATGATTTCTCAGTTGGAAGATTGATTACCTTACTGGATGAAGTGACATTAAAGTGAATGTTTGGGTACAGCAGCGGATTTGATATGACAGGATAACTATGGAAGTAAGAACCGAGTCTGCAGGAAATAACTGAAAATACAATAACCTACAGGATGCTTTTAATAGCTATTACAGTGTCGCTCTAAGGTTTGTTCAGCAACCTGTCATCTCTTAAAAAAAAAAAAAAAAAAATTGAGATGTGAAATAAAACTATTGCTATCAGCCCTGCTTTTCCTATGGAAACTGAATGTGGCATCTTTCATCCATTTTGTTCCTCTGCATCAGTTTCTTCATTCTCCCAACTAAGCATTCAGTCTGTGTGTGGTTTCATAAGAAAGCAGGGAGGGGGAGAGAGAGGAGAGACAGACAGAGTNGAGAGAGAGAGAGAGAGAGAGAGAGAGAGAGAGAGAGAGCATAAGTGCTGTTGTACTTTTCACTCTGAGGTCATTGAGTATTGTAAACAGTGAGGTCAGTTACTCATAATGGCGGGAAAAAGGGTGAAAAAAAAGAAAAACAGCAGCATTTTGAGAGATGATGTTTTAGGCTGTAATGATGAAGGTGAAAAAGAGAGGCAGCGAACTTGCGGGAGAGCAGGAACAAGTATGAAAAGCACTCCACCTAGTTTAGACAGAAGCTTTAATTGGTTGGTTTAAATTGCTGTCTCAGGGTTCTTCCTAATACTTTCTGTATGACCCTTGAAATATGATCTCACTGTATTAACTACTACTACCCAATGGTGTCTGTCCCTCTGTATCCACCAGGAGCCCCCTCTGTCGTTTCTGATCTAGGCATGGATAAGTATGTCAGCTCAGCTGGCAGTAATTTTCAGCTATGGGATTCAGGGATTTTTTTTTTTTTNGTTGCTAGTCGACCATCTCTCTTTCCTCCCTCCTTCCCTCTCAACACATCCTGAACAAACAGGCCCAGGCCCCTACCCAGGCCTCAACCCATTCCATCAGTCGGACCTGAGGGAGAAACATTCCTCAATCCCGGAAAAGAGGAGTCACATCTACAGGAGTTCTGGGAATAGAAGAAGGCTAATGAAGTGCAGGTTGCAGCTAAAAAGGAAGTCAGAGTTGTAGCGTATTGAAACTAACCTGCCTCCCAAACTCTGACAGAGAAGTCTACCAAGCGCTTTATGCCTGCATGTTTTTCTAATCAACTTCACATTGCGTTTTGAGCCATTTTTGTGTCTTTTTAACATAACAAGACATAACTGAATCCACATTCAGTTGTAAACTTTAAAAGTCAATACAATGAGTAACATCACCCAAACAACATTCAACTTCCAGTGTGTTTACATGCACTGTAGTGATTCCATTATTCTCTCTTTTTCTGGTAATCTGATTTCTATTTGTAAACATGAAGGCCGGTTGTCTTTATCAGTTTAAAGGACGAGGAATAATTCATTTACCGGTAATTCAGCTGCATTTTTCTTGAGAACATTGTCCACTCTGCAAAATCTAAGGCTTAAGCCAGTAGAAATGCATCTAGTAAGATGAATCAATAGGTCCTGAAATGGCCCAGTGCTCCATGTTTAATTATTCCTCATTAGACACACCCACAAAGTACAAGGCCGGCATGCTGTTATTTGATCAGCATCCGTGCTTTGCATATGCATTCTGATGCAGCCAATCAGAACAGAGTAACATATTTGGGAGGGGGCTCGTTTTCACTCAGTGTGCATAGTGGTGCTGCACCTAGGGAGAGTGGATGGTAGAAGTAGATCAGTGGTTTTCTTTAAAAGAGGATATGTGCACATAAAAGTAGATATAAGCGTCCAAGGCAGAGATACAATCCATATTTGTATCTGTTAACTTTCTATCTGGATGTGAGTGAGGCAAAAACCAAAAGTGGGTGGGAATAGTCTTGAATGTCTTCTTTCTGTTTTAGTTTGCTGTTACACGTCACAACAGCCAGTAGTTTCTCCCCAATTATGGATGCATTTTACTAGATTAGATTACAAAACTGCACCAGTCATTTGTGAGATTAAAAAGGGCATTTAGTGCAAAGATTTTCTGCTTGCAATTACCATTACTAACATTATAAAACTGTTTGCACTAAAAAAAATGATATTACTGTCCCAATTCACATACTGTTACTGTATTTACTATTCATAGCACATTATCTGTTCATATCTGTATTCATTTACATCCCTTATACAGTAAAACAATGCTGAAAGTAAAATTACTAGGGGAATGCATTTTGTACTGACAATTAACTGTAATTCTAATTTGATTTTAAGATGAAACAAATGTTAGAGAGACTAAAAACTTTGAGTTCTGTTTTATGAGGCCTGTCTTTGTTTACAATAGCTGATGACATCAGATCCTTTTTAGCAGTGGGGGAGGGGAGTTCTGATTCCTTACCAAGCTTTAGAGTTTAAAAAAAAAAAAAAACTCAACACATGTAATCACATTATCAGATTTCCTGCCTTAAATCCACTGTGTGTGTACATAAGCGCTCAATAAACTGACCCTTTCAATCAAACTGCCCTTCCATACTACAACTCTCACCCCACATGTAATAACAACATCTGCTCCCAGCACAATACAAGCAGCTGTTTTCTCTCTCTCTCTCTCTTATAGTGACTGAAAGAGCTCATAAATACAGATGCAAACACCAGTCCACATGACACAGATGTGAGGGAATATTTTTCAGGTGAAAGGTTATGAGACCACACAGTAACATGTTAATGAAGTACAAGTCTCACTTTAAAAATATAAACTCGCCTGTAAACACTTAGATATATTAGCTGTTTCAGCACTGGTAATCGTATAAATGGATGATTCTAACTGCTGTAAAAAGAACGCAGGAGCAGGTTGGGATTTACAGTTGGACACAGCTGCAGACATTGGTGGCAGGCTGGAATATCGCTGTGAGAATTTGGAGCAGACAGAATATGGTCAACTGGAGCCTCATAAGAGTCACGCTTACTTACTACTGTAACTTTTAGCTTGAGAAGTTTTTTGCTTGAGAAGTTTTGCAAAGTGTAATTTGGGTATATTAACGAAACAAAAACTGTCATTTGACCTGTCCGGAAATGCATCAATCTATCCATCATCAGTGTGTACACCAACTTGCTGCATCTACATTTAAAACAAATCTAACTTCTGCCTAAAGTATTACTTAAAAATAGAAAGTTTACACAAAGGTAATAAATGCTTCAGTTGACTTGAGAGCTCCAATTACAACCTTTTGAGGATAATTAGTTATTGTGAGAACTCAATGGATAAATGAAAGATGCTAGATTTATACTGCAGACAGTTGATTTTTGAATGACAGTATCCCTAAACTGATGCATAAGTCAAAATGATTCAAAATAAAACTTTATTAACACAGCAAGGAAACAGAAAACTAAAGACAGACTCCCCTGCAAGCATGATGACAGTCTGGATCAGGGCATCCCTCCTGTTAAGGCCCATATGACTACAATCGAACAGACCTACTGTCAATATTTCTCAGTGATGAATAATTAAACTATCAGCCACTTCACACTCTCCACCTGCCCTTGAAGGTCCAGCTATGAAAAAGCACACAGTCACAGCCAGATAGCAGGAGGGCCACAACACACCACAGGAATGCCCTTCAACCAAGCAGGGGGGGGGGACAATCCAGTTCACAGACGGAGTCTGTCACCATGATAGCAGACACACAGAATGACTCAGAGAGGGGACACGATCTGTTTTCCATTGTAGGGGAGTTGAAAATTTAAATGGCACACCCTTCTTTAAAATTCATGATCTTCTTGACTGTAGCTCGAAGCTTCACATTACTTCTGTCATACCTGTCCTTTTCTGAAAACAGATGAAGAGACATTTTAATTCAGCGGGATCTTTTCACAAACATTCATGCACCATCTCCCTACTGTTTATTAAACAAAGAATTATGAGCTCAACCAGGCTGGTGTAACCTTATCCAATGACATAACACACACACACACACACACACACACACACACACACACACACACACACACACACACACACAATCACACAAAAACAAACACATTCCCATTTACACTCTCTTCTGAGTCTTACCAGCCATTCAGCTCCAGTTCCAGCAGCAACTGGGTCTTCTCTGAGTTACACTGCAAACACCACATGCTGGCCAGCACTCACAGGACAAACATCAGTAATCTTCTCTTCCAGTCCCCATTACTGACTAAAATATTTCTCTAAAACACACACATGTCAAAACTGTCATCTGGATAGCTCTTGGTTGTAGCTCTCTATTTCTTGTAAAGATTCCCATTGCTTTGGCTTGGACAACCAGCTCCCTATAGAAGGTAGGCGAACATGGTGACTGCTAAGTGGCAGTCTGTAATCTCTGACAGACAAATGGAGCTCTTTCTTTTTCTCTTTCTTCCTCCGTGTGCCGGGCTAGGAGTAAGAGGGAGGCGGAGGCTAGGAGAGAGGGGAGTGTGGGTTTCTGCCAGGCCCTTAGCAATATGGAAGGGGGCGGGGTGCAGGGAAGGGGGTGTGAGAGCATGGTGGCTCTGTAGCTAGGGAGCAGGAGAGAGAGGNGGGGTGCAGGGAAGGGGGTGTGAGAGCATGGTGGCTCTGTAGCTAGGGAGCAGGAGAGAGAGGGGGAGGGGGAGAGAGAGAGAGAGAGAAAGAGAGAGAAAATTCTTCCTGCATGAAGCAGATTGTGTACGGAAGGGGCACATCGATGACCCTGGGCCAAAGGAGATAAAGAGAAATATGATTTTCAGGGTGTCAGAGAACATGAAAGCATATGAGAGTAGAATCAGGCAGCGACAATGAGGATAAGAGATAGCTAGGCACTCAAAACACAGAGAGAAAGTGACAGAAAAATAGGTATAGGTGGGGGNGGGGGGGGGGGGATGTTGCATAGAAATGGATGAAATGGAGGTGTAATAGAGGGTCTATACAATACTGAAATTGAAAAGCTAAAAGGCATAGAGAAAGAAAAATGTACGGATGCACAGATGTGTTTCTCACACAGAGTTTGGAAGTACTTCAATGCCCGTGGTACCTTTTTCTATCCTTTCTTTGCTCTGAGGAAGGATATACTAAGTGGGTAGACATGACGAATATGAGAGAAGCACCTCTATTAATAGAGCCTTTTAGGGTGGAGGACTGAAGTTGCAAAGAAAAGATTCTGGTCTTTCATCTGTGTCTATACTTTACTAATGCAATGCAAAACAGAGGAAGTTGAGCATCACAATATATTTAAGTGAAGCTGTCATTGCTAGAACCTTTATTATTATTTTTTTAATCTCCATTGTTATAAATTTATTTAGATATCGGCAAACTAATATTGTCTATATTGTCGTATAACAGATGTATATCTGTATTGATGTAAATGCTAGAAGTAGAAGTAGAATTGTAGCAGTAGAATAGTAGCAGTAGAAATTACAGTAAGAATTGCATTTATGTTTTAGAGGTTTGAATATTCTGTATATTTGATTCTTTGTATTTGTTTTAATTTATAGTTACGGTTAATTGTCATTTATATTCTAGTGAAGTTTCACTGTACTGTAATGTTAGACAGTGAAATATCCTATTTCAGTATGTTTAGAACAACTCTTTAATAACCAAATATTTGGCTTGATTTGTTCTTATGCTATAGCTAATACTAGGGCCTTAAAATCCAATATCAATCAGGCTTATGCCATAGATGATGTTATAGGAGGAAGTTGCACTTTCATGGCAAAGCTCACCACATCTTCTATCCAGAAGATAACTTCACCTCCTGGCTGATGAAGCCACATGTGTGTACTTCAGTGTTGCTGAGACAGGCCAGAGACTAATCACTCCTTTGAGAGACGGGGGTTGGAGTAAACTGCCCCCAAGTCAAAGGTATTTTCTATCTAATGACNACTCCTTTGAGAGACGGGGGTTGGAGTAAACTGCCCCCAAGTCAAAGGTATTTTCTATCTAATGACTACTGGCACAGGAAACAGAGGAGAATGGCTCCCACATGGAGCCAGTTTACAGGGACACCAATCATCTACACACAAGTCTCTGGAGACAGATGTTGATGTCCACTAATTACAGACCCAGACCCTAAAATGATCACCTTCTCTGGCTTGTTTACATCTAAGACTTAAAACAAAAGATAGAGAATAAGAGAGAGAGCTAAGGAAAGACTTACAAAAAAGGCAAAATCATGTACAACTGAACATGTGCTATGGATCACGCCTGGGGACAGGCACAGCCAAAGTTACAACATGTGACTCAAGCAGAATGATGGTGTGCAGACATACAGGCAGACAGTCACAAACTGGTCAACTGATCTATTTCAGTTTGAGACCTTGGCCCCTTACTCTTGTGACTACAGCTGTTAATGCATCACGGAGCTGCAGATACCCGACTCATCTTACAGATTTCACCTGTCACAGAATCTCTCCACTGTTGCTGAAATGCATTTATCCATGAGTGACAGTAAACAAAACACACAGATTAGGGAACAAAATCCAGTTAAGAAATCCCTCATTAAAACCAGCATCCTCAATTTTAGCATTTTATGCACTTAAGAGCTCAAGAAGTACCAAAATTTAGGCTTTGAAAATAGCACCTGATATTCCACAGACCCCACGGCAGGTTTAGTTTTGCTGGAGGACCGTAGGGAACGTCTAACTGGAGATTATTTGTTTGTAAATCAGATATGAAGTAATATTACAGTCTCATTTGAAGGCAAGCATGTGAAGCTCAAAAGCCCCAAAGCTATCACGGTCATCTAAGTATGAGGCTCAAGGGCAAAATTACTTAAAGCATCAAGGCGAGTGTTCTGCTGAAACAATCTAAGTAATCAGATGAATTTCAGGTAAAAGCTAAGCTGTAAAAGCTTTGGACAAACTTCAGGACACTTAGTAGGCCCTTGTAATTTTCTCTGTCTGCCTGCCTCTCCTTCTTTCCCGCCTCTATGGTCTAGAGTAGTCATCGTGTCTGGTAAAGGCCTACTCCATCTCCTCTGCCCAGCTCTCCTGCACAGCGCTCAGCTCCAGAATGATGTCATTGAGAATTCCAACCAGAGGCCCACTTTCTGCTCATAAAAAGTCATTTCTTCAACTCAATACATATGGTCTCTCCGCATTTCAGCTCCTACTCTCTCATCCCCCTCTCAGTTTCACCGCCCTCCTTTTTTTCATCTGTCTCTTCCCTCTTGTTTAGCATAAGAAGAGTTAGATACATTAAACTCGGGACAAGGCCAAAGAGGCATCTGCAGGTCAGCTTCAGACAAATGCCTTTATCAGCTGTATTCACATGGATGTGAAGTGAATAGAATCTGACAGAGTCAAAACTTTGCCAGAGCAGAGGAAAAAACTGTGAAGGAAACTACAAAGGAAACTGATTCCTTCCTGGAAATCTGGTGACAAGATTTTGACGCTGTGTACTCATCGACATGACATCATGCACCAGTTCACATTATCTGCTTTTGCTGGATTCTGTGCTGAGCTCTGCACTAAGAAATGGAAATAAAATGAAAATTCGACCTTAGCCTAGTCTGGAAGCAATTAGAAAGGGCTGATGTCATAGTTTGATACAACAGCATACTAAACGAGAAAACGAGATGTCATGGCGGGAAAGCTTAGTGAATACAAAAAGAACTTATGTAAGAGGAGGAAAAAATTAAACACACTTTTCCTTATAAATTCTCAGGAACAAAGAATTTCTGTGCATAAGAACAATCTGTATAAATAGAGTTGAAATGAGAGTAATTAAAGGATATGTTGCCTCAGCTCACCAGATCCTGGCAGCAAAGCTGCAGCAGATGTGTTGCCTGTGGGATCCTATGGGAATGATCAGAAATCACCAGTGGCAAGTAATGTCTGTGAGGCTTTTCTTTTAACTTGTTCATACATTACTTAGTAGCGTCTGAGCTTATTCCAGTTCGGATAGAAACAATCTGTTTGTCCAGACAATGGAAACTGAATGCTAGCGAGAGGTGAAACTCAAATTTTTACTCTTACTAGATGCCACTAGATGCATTCATTGGTGGAAGAAGTACTCAGATCCTTCACTTAAAATTACTTATACCAGAATGAAAACAAAAATGCCATTATAAATAAAACCTCTGCTTTCAAAAAAAATTCTACAAGATTAAGTAATTATTAGCAGTAAAATGTACTCAAGTATCCTCCGGAGTAAAAGTGTTTCATAATTAAGCATGATTCCTGTCAGAACGTCAGTAACATGTATCTGGTACATGTTAATCACCAATAATGAAGCAAATGTTGAGAACAACCTCATATCTCCAATTCTGGAGATATGAGGTTTTTTGGAGAATTAAAAAACTTCATGATTTAATTCCAAAATAATTAAAATTTTTAAATACCAAAAATTGAAGCAAAAAGTTTTGCTCTCAGAAATAAAGATACAAGGTTTTTCACTATGTTGTGTGAAACATCCTATATCTCTTGTCCCTTTTCTATAACTTTTGAGACAAAGTCTAAAATTCTTTGTGTCATCAAGCTTTTTATGCAACAGCAGCGATAACACGTGACTACAGTAGACATATAAATGTAGGGAAGTCAAAAGAACAATATTTACCTCTGAAATAGGGTAGAGAAAATGGCAATATTCAAGTAGAGTATGGTATCTTATAATAATGCCTCAGTAAGTGACTAAATGTTAATTACTTAGTTACTCTCTGCCTCTGTCTAAATGTGATTACACCACATGCTAGCAATCCATGTTCACCCTGACATGTTAAGGTGACACTTGGGTAGCTCCCACACACCAAGAAAGACCCAGGTTCACTCTGTGGGCCTTTCCTGTGTGGGTTTGCTTGGTCTCCTTGTGTTTGTGTGGGTCTCCCCTGACTGCTCTGGCTTCCTCTCACATTCCAAAGACATATGCAAGTCAGGTGGGCTGGAGATCTAAATTAGCCCTGGATATGAATGTGGGCATCTATTTAACTTTAATAGTCCTAGTGACCCATCCTCTTCCTTCTGGCTAAATGTTTGTGTGTAATAGGCCAGCCACCCTCCAAATGACTGAGTCAGTAGAGGAAAATGAATGAATACAATAACGCCCTTTTAATGGCTACCAACCAAACCACTACTTTCCACGTTTCAGTCTCCATGACATGTTTGTATTCCCCTTTCTAATAAATATATATCATAGAACTCTGGTAATACAATACTTCAAAGATCCCCCCCCCCCCCNCCCCCCCCCCCATGTTTTCATTAGTTCAATTCAAGGCACACAGAGGTCATACATGCATTGTGTATTGTTACCATTATTAGAATTGCACCTTCTTTGTCCATTTACAGTGCTTTCCTCTCAGTACAATCCATTACTAGATACCATATTTCATTTCAACGCTTCACCACAGCCCCGCCCCAGCAAGAAACACACCAGCACACACAGCACAATTCTGTCTTGCTAAAAATAGACCCATGTGAGGTGACACACTCTGGTAAACACTGTCAGGCAGATGAAGATTACAATAAAAAAAAAAAANAAAAAAAAAAAACCAAGAAATCGATCGCTCCAGAGGATGAATACGCATTAAAAAAAACAAAACAAAAAACAAAACAGAATACCCACAGTTTGGACATTTGATTTCACCTCGTTATCATTGTCTTTGTGACAGAATGATGATTTTAATGACTGTGAAATTTTGAGGTCAGGTGGAACCCATGAAAAACTCACTCCCACAGCAAACACAACTGGGGAGTGTCTGCAGTGGTTTGTTCTCAGAGCTGCCCTGTAAATGTGACAAAGGGCAGAGTGGGTATAAATACCCGTGGTGGTCATGACGGTCACAGGAGTGTGACACCACTACCAGACCAACAAAAACAGACCTGATTGCCATTCGACAGTGGGTTCTCAGAGTGACAGTGCCACCCATCGGTTATAAATGGCCCTGCATGGTCTCTTGAAGCTGCACACGGGCCCGAGGTCAGCAGTGTGGCTGTGATGTCATGCTGGAGTCATGCATGCTTGTCGTGATTGCAGGCAGTGAGGGTGACACTAGGAGGGGATTGAGGTTGAGTTATTCAAAGGCTCTAGAATGTAAAAAGGCAGAGTGACCTCCTTTTTCTCGTGGGGAGGTGTCGGTGGGGATGGGGTGGTGGAGCAGGGCTTGGGGTCATNCCTCCTTTTTCTCGTGGGGAGGTGTCGGTGGGGATGGGGTGGTGGAGCAGGGCTTGGGGTCATATTCTATTTGAAGCAGTGACAGAGTCACACCTGTTTCGAATCACACAGGGAAAGTCCTGTGGTTTATATATGTCTGCACTGTGAAATGTGGCACTGCAGAGATGTTTCAACATGATTAGTGTCAGTCTTACTTTAAAATTCACGGAACAAAATAATGCAAGTATTAAAGTAGAATCCTTCTAGAAAACATGCGGAGATCTTCATCATTTTCCATGTACTCTGAAAAGCCACCATCTGCTTCTCAGCCTAACAGCACTATGGTGACCATCCATCATCAGATCATCTCCTGCTATGAATAAGATTAGACAAACACTTTCAAAGCTATCTTTCTGTGCTCCTTCAGCCATCTTTCTATACAATCCAAGAGAAAACAAAACATATTAATCCTTTGGTATAAGCCAAGCATGTTCAAACTGTAATTGTCTGAAAGCAACAAGCTAAATGACATCACTGAACTGGATAAATTGACTGGAAGGCTAACAAAACCCATTAATTTTCCTGTGCTTCAGTGATCAGATAAGTAGTGTTGCTAATTTTGAACATGTTGCTCAATCATTCAAACACTGAAGGGATTTCATTAGTAATGTAACACTGAATAGTTATGCTTTAGAATTGATTCTAATATAAATGAGTTTTGAGCAGAAATGTTAATTGCAAGGAAAGTTGTGAATGGATGTATGCCATTAAATTACAGATTCAACTATGGATTCATACTGTCTTCTCTAATATTATTTGACCACATGTGATATAAAATTTTAACAGAAAAACATAAAGCTTGAAGAGAAACAGATGAAGGGAGGAAAGACAGATTAAAATGTCCACATTCCTCTAATTCTCAGACTGCATTACATTCCATCTGTACTCACCACTCCAAACACAGCTGTCAAATCACTTGAACAGAGTTTGTCTTGCTTTGGACTCCAGTCACTTGCTGTACTCTGCTGCCCTTCTCTGGCAAAACCAACCGTGCCTCCGTGGCGTCCGAAGCCCCCGGGCAGAAACACTGAGGCTATTGAGGCCCAAGGAGTGCCTCCTGGCTCGGACGTCTACACTGGCACAGCTCATTGTTTGTGTTGGCACTGGGTACAAAGGCAGCCTTTCTCATGTGTGCTCCATCATGCATTTTCCATCTTTGATTGGGAAAAACAGGGTCTGCCCAGTAATGATGGCAATGAGATGTGCCAACATGGCAGCATGTCCCAAATTATACATATTATTTTGCTGTTAGGGACCCGCAAATAGCAGTCATATTACTTAGAATGGCACTATGTAATTTCAGTATCATAAATAATTCCAAAGTTTTCTCACAGTTTCTGCTCCACTTGGAGGTGAGAACACAAAATGTATTTCATTTTAATGGCTCTCATTTGGCTGACAGTGATAGAATAATACAGGAAACATAATCTTATTTTAGGAGAAAGTGCTCCACACTGGAGAACTGAATGCAAATGTGTCTGGGTGAATGTACACATTAGTTTTACAGGATCCTGATCCACTGTGTAAATACTGCTGAGTGACAATATCACCTGAAGATACAGTATTCTCATCTTTTGGAATAGCGACGCCAGGAATTTGACGATGACGAGACATGCCAGAAAGGAGCCCTGTAATGATTAACCTCATTTCAAGCTCATTCTAATTCAGTAAGACATTTTAAATAAACTACAGAGTAATTTAACTAAAAACACAGCATCAATCAGATAGAGCGAGTTAAGTTTTAGCAGGACTGTCTTCTAGATTTTGGAGCTTTTTCCATTTAATACAATCTATGTTTGACCAATAAAGAAAGTCAGTGGCTGAGGGAAACTGCTAAGTCAGGATCCCATTTGTCAAATCCTGAGTGTTAAGTTTGTTTTTCTTTTAAACTTTGCACATCCAAGCAGAAAACAAACACCAAAGCTAAACCCAGTCCAGTCATCAAAAAATGTACAAGAAAACTCAATATCACTTTACATGTGGGGTGAACTTCCCCCATCACAATGAAAGCTTGGTAAGTTGTATTAAATATTTATTGAAAGCCTCGGTTGAATACACTTTAACAATGACACGTGGAATTAAAAAAGAAATTATTCATGATTCTCAGCTGTTTCTTGTCTTTTTTGGACGAGAGCCAAAATCAATAAAAAAAAAATAAATCTAATGCCATTGAATCATTTTTCCAAGCAACACAGAAACCCATGAAACAATCACAGAAGAAGAGAAGGGAAAGTAAAAATCATACTTGCTTTACATTCCTTTGCTCTGAGAAACAAATAGCCCGGGAAACTTTCCGTGCAGGTCATGGGAGTACTGAGAAATGGATTCATGTTGACTTCCACTGGAACAAGATATCCTGAGTATGCAAGTTCCATTCATACCTCATTTCCACAAGACCTGCTGGGTGCAAGTCAGCAGATCTTATATTTCAACATAAACCTCACTGAAGCAGGCAAGGTAGGACATGAGGCCTATCTTTACACAACAATAGAGACAATCTAACAATATGGAACAGGCCCAAATTCACGATAACAGCCCCTTGAGTGTATGAAAAATGGGTTACACAGCAGCATGTTTATTGTTTCATTTCTCCCTTTGCTCTTCATAACCTCCACTTGAGACAGTGCCAAGGCATTTACAAGAACAGAGGGTTATATGGGACAAATGGATTTATTCACTGTTTTATGACAAACTAGCTGACAATGGCTAATGTTGTTTGGCCTCCATTTAATTCACACACACAACCAAAGCATACTGGACGTCTTATATCATGTATTGAACTCAATAATGATATAAGTCCTTCAGAGACCAACTAGAGAAGCAGCAGGATTCAGCACCATGTCATACATCACCATCAGCACAAAGCTTACAACACGCCAGTTCCAATTAGACAACTCAGAATTAAAAAAAAAAAAAAAAAANAAAAAAAAAAAAAAAAAGAAAGAAAAAAGAAATTCTGTCATTACAGAGAAATGGACTTCAAAAGGAGTGTAAATCTGTCTCCTGCCTTGGCTATATCCTTGGAGGTCTGATCTATGTTCCATAAAGCTTACCGCTTTATTGACTGGATGCACAGTCCAGGTCTTTGCATCGATCTGTAGCCCCTCAATAACTTATTAAAGGCCCCCTTCCTGGATCTCTCAGCCGTAGGATAACACACTGATCCCTCCATGCATAGCAGCCTCAGCCTAACCCTCTAGAGTTGACATCACTTTATCACAAATCATGTCACAAATGCAAGACTTATTTTGCGCTGTCCATGATAGACCACAAAATGGAAATATCAGAGTGCTGAGGATGTTTCTCTACATTCTGTTTTCTGGGATCTTTCAAATTTCCTGAGAACTCAATGGTGTATTTGAGAGACTAATGTGAGTGAATTTGTTGGATTTGGACACTTTTGTGGATGCAGTCCACCCAATGCTGTCATTTTAATCAAATGAACTTCCCAATCGCCTCATGATCAATCCAAAGCAGAAGGTTTTATCAGTGCAGAGTAATTCTCACACCCACACGATAATCTATGACTGACATACAGATCAACATGGGACATATGAGAATGTTTTCTCTTTTGGTGGAGTCTGTTTCCTCAAGCTGCTTCTGCAGCACTGACTGAATCCTAGAAGTTTAATTTCTTACTCTAGTAAAATAATTCCTCATCTCATTTTGCACTTTTGATAGAGTTTCCTAAAATTTCCAGAGCTTGTATGTAGGTGCAAGAAGAACAAGATGTACATCATACAAAGCATATGCAAACATCAGAAAAAGCAAACATATTAGAAATCAATTGATCTCATAAACCTGAAGGCATACAGTTAAATGGTTTTATATATTTGGCCTACTATGGGTTGCAGCCAGAGACTAGCTTCGAATCTGTGAAACACTGTCTATTGTTATTTCAGGAATCCACCCATCCATTTTCTAGGCAGGGTACATCCTGGACAGTTTTCCAGCCCATCACAAGGCGAACACAACAGACAAAAGACAGACAGACAAACTTATCCACACTCACATTGACGCCTACGAAATATTCAGTTTCCAATCCACCTAATGCATATCTTTGGATTATGGGAGGAAACTGGAGCCTGTGGAGGAAACCGACAGCAACAAGGAGAGAACATGCAAAGTCCACACAGAAAAATCCCTGTCAGATTTGAACCCAGGACCTTCTTGCTGTGAGGCAATAGTTTTTCAAGAATTACTAAATAAATTTCTGTATTAGGTCTGTCAAAAGTCCCTCTTCTACATGTCCATCATGTTAACAAGGTAATTTTCTTAATTTAAACTCTTAAATTCCACAGTTGCAAGTAAGTCAGTAACAGTTTATTTCTATAGCACTTTTCACGAACAGACATCACAAAGTGCTTTACAATACAATTCATAATGAGACAATATGTTAGACATGACAGTCTTCATCACTTCCAACTTCCTCTCACCAGCCCTGATAACAGGATGAAATCCTTTTCCATGCATAATCTGTTCATATATCTGACGATGAGTGCTAACAGCTTAGTCATTACCAAAATGAGGGGCCAGTGTAAATGTGACACATTCACTCCTGTTTAAGTGCATAAACATCTGTTCACCATAAGGTTAAATTGTTTTCTGGAGATGCTTGTTCCTCAGTGTCATGTTTGCAATATTGACATTCTTGTTTTAATGGTTTCCCATATAGAACATATCAAAGAAAACAACATTTTTTGTCATTAATTTGCATATAATGATGGCACATTAAGGAAATCCGTCTAATAAAAAGCAGTTGCATGTCATTGTTACTGCACTACATCTAATGATCCCAGAGGACTTCTGCCCTTTATTTGCTGTTCTACAAAACTCAGCAAATCCTGCACCAGGACAAGATAACAACAAATGTGACTTGATGGAGTGTAAAAACAGGACAGAGGAAGGGGGTGGAAAAGGACAGCAGAAAGGACGGAGAAGAAGGGGTGAGTTGCATGTGATGAAGAGAAAGTGCATGAGGCACATGAAAAAACAAAGGCATGTGTATGCATACAGTACAGCTCTGTATTTATCTGAGCTCTGTTTTCATGTAGCGTATGACTGATGAGGAAGAGGCCATCTCACGGTCTGTGCATCTAATAGGCTCTAATGATGTCCTCACTAACCATCACTCTGTGAGCAGATCTAATGAGAGCAAGTCCACAGTTCAGGGTGGACAGACTACACAGGCTGCAGCTCCATGTTACACAATTGGGGTAAACAGAACTGTAATCATCAGCAGTTCTAGTATAGGTTTAACTTATAAGACACAAACAGGATGATTCTGTTTTAAGTCTGATGGAAGTTGGGACTAGAAATGTGGAGTTCAGGCCAGTTCACTTCATAAATCAGAAAGATCAGAAATCTTAACAAATGAATCGATAAGTAAAGGGGTACAAATAAACACAAACAGCCCCTCCTCTTCCTCCTGGCACCGAGCATCAGCATGACTATGACATCAGACTACAGCGGCATTGGCACTCCAATGTACGAGCATCAGCAGCCTCCTCAGCTGCAGCTCTCTTACATGTGTTCCATACAAGTTCTCTCATAAACCCACACATGCATTCTCCTCTTCATTCTAAGCTCACCGCACACTTGCAGTGCCCCACAATGTAAACAGCTGGTGAACCTGCACTTCACAGTCAGAGATCACACACATGCACACACACGCACACCTTCAGTTCTGAGTAAAGCCCACTTACCTCCACACACACCTGTCCCCGGGTTACAGTATGTGACAGGATCCAAGCTCTGATGACAGAAAGCTGCTGCTCGGTTGGTTTCTAGGAAGCTAAACAACAGCTACACTGGCTCTGCAAACCTCCATGTGACTGATTTACTCTCGACTGATCAGCACATTCCCCTAAACGTCAATGAAAAGGGGAGGCTCTCCTCATACAAAGTACCCTCCCACCACCTCACTCAGCTGTGTCTCTTTGAATTCCTCTTTCTTTCATCACTCTATGTCTAACACACATACACACTCTGTCTCCATCAGCTGTCCTCTCGAGCTCACACGACCATGCCTCCTCTTGTCTCTGGTCATTTACTCAGCTGTCGTGTGAGTCCCTGGTCCAGTGGGGACGCATCTGAAGCCTTTGTGTTGCAGCTCTGCAAGGTCACCGATTGTTTTTTTCCCCTCGTTAGGACACATGGTGTTGCTGAAGGGGAAATCTGAGCTCTCAACCAGAACATATTACCGGCACAACCCGAAACGTACTTAGATAATATGTTGTCTAACAATGCCTTTATATCAGAGGCACAATGTTAAAGTTATTCACATGTAGTTACATTTTTAATTGTAAAGGTTTGCGTATCTCACTGAATAGTGAGGAAATGGGCTTCTGAAAAACAGGAGAAAACTGTTTTCACTGAATGCCACGTATCTCCTGACTTTCCAGTGTGATGCAGGATGTGAATTGTCAAACGGAAGAATCTGTCAGTAACACAGACAGCCCACTAGCAAACATCCCCCTCTCCCTATCCTTTCCCTGTTTTTGTGTTGTAGTCTAGCCAGTTCTATCCGACAGGCTGACAACAGCATGTCAACACTCAGAAAATGAGTACAGAAATTCAGAAATGTGCAAACATTTGCATTTCTCATTTTGGTAATATTGCTTCCAAGAAGTGATCTGAAAAAAACAAAACAAAACAAAACAAAAAAAAAAAAAAAAANAAAAAAAAAAAAAAAAAAACAGCCTGGGCCTTCAACTTTGATTTTATTTGTTTGTCTATCTATTTTCCTGGCATTAATCACCAATAGCCATAGTCAACTCTGTCAGAATGTCTATTGTCTAATATCTCTAATAATGTCAATATTATGTTAATATTATGCTACTAATATTTCTTTCTCTCAAGCCCATCCTTATATTAAAACAACAGCAAAACAAACTTTGGCAATAAATCTCTGTAGTGGTTATCTGCTAGGGCAACAGTGGGATAGAGGCCAGAAAATAAAGCCTATAAGGCTGAACAGCCTCTGTGGGACACCAGACAAGGTTAAAACCCCCCATCTGCCTTAATTTGTCATTCCTCCACTCACCAATGGCTCACAGTGGAATTCAGGATTGTTCATTTATTTGACTTAGGATGTTTCATTTCTTAGCCCTCCGCCCTTGACTTACTCACAGTGGACTCCCCAAACCAATTGATTGCCTGAGTGGCTATTAAGAGGCAGCAGCAAATGAATACAACTTTGACAGGTGATTTTCCCTGTTTTTTTTTTTTTTTTNTTTTTTTTTTTTTTTGTTTTTATTTTAAGTTAACAAGATTAATACTCCATGTAGAGAAAGGAGAGGTAGCACGGTGGCACAGTGGTTAGCATTGTTGCCTCACAGCAAGAAGGTCCTGGGTTTGATTCCCAGCTGGGGCATGTATGGAGTTTGCATGTTCTCCCCGTGTCTGCATGGGTTCCCTCTGGGTGCTCCGGCTTCCTCCCACCTCCAAAGACATGCAGGTCAGGTGAAATGCAAACTCTAAATTGCCCGTGGGTGTGAATGAGTTTGTCTGTGTCTGTGTCAGCCCTGTGATAGACTGGCGATCTGTCCAGGGTGTACCCTGCCTCTTGCCCTATGACCACTGGNGTCAGCCCTGTGATAGACTGGCGATCTGTCCAGGGTGTACCCTGCCTCTTGCCCTATGACCACTGGTATAGCCTCCAGGCCCCTCGTGACCCTCAACAGGATGAATGGGTACAGAAAATGCATGGATGGATGGACAAAGGAGATCTTTCAGGCCTAGATAATGGTATGTGTTCTGAAGCCTCTCTACCAACAGATGGTGCTAGTGTACAGTCAGCAATATACTGAGAGTGATCAAGGGTTGGGGATTTAAACTGATCAAAGGTTTCCCAAAAGGGGAATCTAGTAATAAACCTGACATAATGTAGGAACAGTGGGAGAGATGTTGTTTTAAAAGGAATGAAAATGTGCTGGAATAGGAATTGAAGCAGGAGCTACAGACAATGAGAGAGAGATTCTCTAGGGAAGTCATTTAAGCTGCAGTATAAGCCGGACATGTTTGATTCTGTATGAAGCGACAGGTTTGATCTCTTCATCTCATTTGTCAGGTGATGCTTCACTGCCAGATTTGATTGGTCATCATTTTGACAGTGACTGACTCCTTTAAACAAGCCTATACTACTACTGCTACTAGTAATAATAATAATGGTGAAGATGGTGATAATTAACAGTTACAGTCCTGTGCAGCATGAAGTCATTCTGTGCTCACATTGATTCCCACCAAAAGATCAGAAAGTCAGTGGGCAGTGATAAAATCTGCAGTGGAATGACTGGACCTTAGTGAAAATGGTAACGATGTCACTGAGAAACAAATGTCCTGTGGCTATGGGAACCTGATTGATATAAGGCAGTGGATGTGTCTCTGTGGATGTATGCACCATTAAAGCGGGATTTATTTCTATGGCATGCACGTGCACAGATCTCAGAGGCTGGTTGTCAAGGCAACAGTTAAGGCCGACAGAAAAATTGCATTGCCTGTATTGGTAGAAGATATTAGTGTATGTGCAAAACCAGAGGCCTGCATTTACACACAATCTAACATAATTAGTCTGATTAGATAAACATTTAACTTTAATGACTGTTTACCAACCGTGGCTCCAGCATCACTGACAGCTGTGTTATTTCACGTTCAGGGACAGGTGCTAATTTCACAACAGGCCCACACAATCCATGCAAGTAGAATTCAGTCCTTTAACAAATATTTAGTGAATTCTTTAATCAGCCTTAATAAAGACCAAGAGAGCAGTGTGTGTTCATATTCTGTATGTCCCAGGTGTGTTACAAATGATCCATGTGCTTATGGTATCAGCAGGTTCTTGGACAATAAATTTCTCATGTTTAGTGTTCTGCCCAGGGCAGTCTTTTATTCATTTGTCATTTACCTATTCATTTTAGGTTCAGACAGAGTTAAAGGCCCCCAAAGGAACTGTTATTTCTTTCCTAGTAAATGTGCTGTCATATCATTATTACCTCCTCCTCTCCCCAACCCCATCCCTGTTCATTTCATGTCATGAATTAAGAAACACTCCAGAACTTGAGGTTCTGTGTCATCACAGAACCTCAAGTTATCAGCTGTGAATTGTGGAGGCTCAGCCTGTGCACAGCTGAGCATCATCTCTCTGTACCTAATATGATGCAAGAAATTGACAAACACACACACACACACACTCA
This sequence comes from Lucifuga dentata, assembly GCA_014773175.1. Taxonomy (NCBI): domain Eukaryota; kingdom Metazoa; phylum Chordata; class Actinopteri; order Ophidiiformes; family Bythitidae; genus Lucifuga; species Lucifuga dentata. The sequence continues at coordinate 230,372 of VXCM01000246.1, forward strand.
CTAATACCCATTCATGGTGCAGCACTGAGAGAGAGAGAGAGAGATTAGTGATAAAGATCTAAAAACCATGCCAACCTTCAGATTCTGCAGCGGAATGTTAAATTGGGTGTTAATCATGCAAAGAGTCTATATGCATGCAGATGTGTGCTTGCATGTGAACACAAAGATGCACGTATGTATGTGGGTCAGTCAAAAAACTAACATTACATATAAATAAGACTGTGCATGTGTGACTGCGTGTGCATGTGTGCACAAGCGTGTGCACATGGCATGAAGATCACAGTGCAGGGATTGTGTTTATAAGAGCTGCAGTGCAGCAGCATGAGCTCATCACTCCTCTCTTCTCCCCCTCCTCTTTCAATACCCCCCATCCTACCCCTCCTCACGCTCACCATTACATAAGTTAATGCAGCACACACCCTCATGATTCTCCAGGCAGGCGCTGTGAAGAGATGCAAAAGAATATGTCATCAAAAGTAGAATAACATTCAAAGATGCCACAGAAAGAGAGTTTGTTTCCCTCTGAGCCATCACTGTCCTCCATGATCACACAGCCAGGAGACTAACACATATTTGGCTCCGATTTAATCACACATACATCATGTATGAAAAGGGAAAATAAAACATTCTGGAAATATTATAGTTTTTTCTGGTGAAGTACAACTCTATGCATTTGTCTCGGCATACTTCATCACACCCCAGTAAACACTGTTGTCTTTCGAGTGTTCTTGAGTTTCAAGCATCCTTGAATATTAGAGTAAACACACTGGCTTCCTCAGATGATTTAGCATTTTAATGCTGTACAGCTTAAGAAGTGTAGATAGTGAAGTGCAGAAGAGGCAAAGCTCCCAAAACTATAGCATCTCTCATATAATGTTGCAATGGGAGGTGAAGAGACAGAGCAGTACAAAGGTTCATTTTCGAGCCTTTCCCTTACAGCCACACTATATTAGCCTATTTTATTTTTTTAAATGTCAAGATCAAATGCCTTTTCAACAAAGAACAACAAAAGTAACCAAAAAAAATACAGATAACACTGGCAACTATTACTGTTGAAAGTAAAAGAAACAAATGAAACAGCTACTACTGCATGCAATGCCAGTCCCCCTCTGGGAGCGAAACAAGTGTAAATTATTCAGTGGTTTGGACACTGGCAACTTAAACATAGATCAGAAAAAAAGATAGTGCATATAAAGTGCTTAAGATCTCAGGTAAACCCCAGATAAAGTAAAGGAAGAAGATTTTTAATGCTCTCTTGTTGGTCATGGGCACTAATGAAATATTAAACATCCATAACGATGCATCCCAGTGTGGAAGCCAGGCCAAAGAAATAACCAGAGGATAGACTGTTGCAGTAGAAACCCATTTTCCACTGGATAAACACTTGGACAAGCATGACTGCAAAAAAAAAAAAAAAAAAAAAGATTTGCAAATGTGAAGGGAAAATATGCTGAATGAACTATGAACACCTACATTTGGACTTCACACCAGTCTATGTAACAGTGCTCAACCTTGGTAGATAAATCATGTAATTACAGAATGAATATTATCATGAATTTTAATCAAATGTGCAAGTCAGTAATATAGCAGATTTCTGTTTTGTCTAAAAGCAACTGGAGAACCACCATAACAGCCTCTTAACAATTCCACCATCTTGACATTTCTGACCAGTATACAGCTTCCATCCTAGACACGTCTAAGCTTTTCCACCCAAGAGAGTACTCTTTCACTCACCACAGTGGAACTGCAAGTCTGCTTGGCAGGTTGCTACTTTTCCATTACAAATAGTTTCTCTCACCCTCCAGAAAGACTTAATTTGTCATATACCAAGCGTACCAAAAGCAGGGGACCAACAAAGGGGTCAGTCCATGCTCTCATCTTGATCTACATGTACAGGCTTCAACCAGTTCAAGCCAACACAGCAAAGTTAGATTCTGGTGGTGTCAAATACCTGTCGTGAAGCAGTACTGCACTGTCAGGAAGTGTTTAATGTTCCAGTTCATTCAGAGGAGACTCCACAAAGCTCTCTCCTCTGCTCCTTTCCATGGATATCTGCTATGGGATGAGGAAGCACCAGTGACAAGCTCCAGATCCACACACATTAAATAAGTAATGCTCTCTCTGCTGTCTTCAGTGACACTCTGACACAGAATCAGATCAGATGTACCCTGGTTTCTATGGTGTCACTGTTACTGGATGCCTCTCTTAGTCAGACACACAGACTGATGGTGTAAACAGGCAGCAAAAGCATGGCCTTGTCTCTTAAAACTCACAGACGTTCAGTGGGTTAAACTGTGCAAAAAGCATATTTCGGATCTTTGCAAAACTGGCACAGTCTCAGAAACACAGTTACTAAAAGGTGACACACAACTGGGCCAAAAGTTGAGAAAATCAGTTATTTTATTAGAGAAAACAATAGAGACAGATGAAATTAAGGTTTCTTCTTGGCCTATGTGTTTAGCAAGTTTAATACTGGGTTATGATCGAGCTAAAAAGTGCATTTGGATTTCTCTGTTGATAATCAAATTACAGGGTGAACATACCAGAAAGTAACGGAAAGGTGCAACAGAAGAGATCATTTTATCATTCCCTCATTATAGCCTTTACAATGGAGAAAGAAAAGCTTAGATAATACAGAATAATAGTTATCTAAGTCTTTGTGGTGGTTTGGGGACATCTGTTTTCATTTAGCAACAGATTTCTTTAAGTCAGAGGACATTCCCGCTGTGCTGTGGTTAAAGATAAGTGATAATAAGGTTTAAATGAGCTGAAAAAAATGAATTGCAGGATTATTCTGCACATCTCAATGTGTCCTTGGAAAAGCAGACTGTTCTGAAAGACCTTGAAAACACATTTAGCATTGCAGTCTGCCTTTTTTAAATTGCGTGCCAGTGATAATATGTTTCCATGGTTCTGGATAGGAAACCACCAAGCCTGAGCATATAGACAGGAATGTTATTTGATCAATCAGACGTCAGAAATATCTGCGCAGACTGCTGCCTGTGGTCAGTCTGAAAAACAACCACCACTTATACTGTCGTCCATCCATACTGCTTGTGCCAGATGGTCTCCTACCTTATAGTTCGGCTGGAAATGCAGTACTTCCACATGACATTCCACACAGTAGTGACATCACCAGAGGCATCAGACATGCCCAAAAAAAATACACATGGCAAAAAGAGGAAGTTTCAAAAACAAAACTGTAACAACTCCACCTATAACTGCCAGGAGAAGTACAGTCTGTGCTCACTCCGCTCTAAACCGCAAATTACACCCCACGTCCTTCACTTTCCATAGAAAAACCCAGAAATTTTGCTAAAGTTACTTTGTCTGTGCCTTTTAGATGTTCTCCCTGCCCTAGTTCATGTTGGTCTCAGAGTTGCTGCTCTAGCAAGCTGCCTGATGACCAAGTAAGGTAAAGGCCCAGTACATATAGCAGAAGAAAATCATTCCTCTTCTTAACAAAAGCTCTCCACCCACAGCAAATCCAACAACACTCCTCCTTTTCTTCTCTGCAGACACCCCTTCTTGCTTGTTCCCTCCAGTGCACTTTTTCACTCATTTGGCAATGATGTGCTCCCCAATGGTGATGGGCCAGACTTATGAGACGTGTGTTTGATCAGCTCATGTGTTTATGTGGAAGTGACTTTGAGGGGGGAGAGAGAGAGAGATGGAGAGAAAAAGAGCAAGAGAGCACATTCAACAACTTGTGTGTGTGTGTGAGTGCATATGCATGTGCATATGGTAATACTTGGGCACATGTCCAACAATCACACTGCTCTCAATGGGAAGGCCATGCAGGAGAGCGGGTGAAGTCCAGTTCAGCAGCTAGGAGAGGCTGTTTTGAGTTACTACTCTGACCTTGCTCGCTTTAACAACAGTGCTAGAATACAATCTGACTATGACCCTAAAGTCAGAGCAATGTAATGAGTTACACCCAATGACCAGGATTTTCCAGTAACTCTGTGGAATTAGGAACATAATGAGTCCTTCACAGTGCGTGGAAAAAATAAATAAATAAAATCAACAATCCTAAATAATTCCAAACACCATGGAGTCATAGACTGAGATCATGACTGGAAGTTAGCAAAAGACATGCAAAAGATATAGATAATGATTTAGAATTAGACCAGGCGCCATTTCCTTATTAGGAAATGTATTATTTTACAAAGTTGAAAACCTAACAAAAACATAATTTAATAGTCATTTGGTAAAGGGTTTCATGGTCAGAGAATGAGCAATGTTTTGAGGAACATTCCAGCTAAACTGTTATTTACTTAGCATTATTGATATATCACAGATGTATTCACACCCTTGTTATGACAAATCATGTGTTTATATTGAATACATTAGCATACACTGTGAGTTTCACAGATGCTCGTGAGTTTCACAGATCCTCAATCCGTGTTACATCTTCACACACAGTTCACTGCTGATGTAACCTCAGATATGCATGATGGGATAAAGGAAGACTCTGCTAGCAGAAGGAAACTGCAACAAAATGCTGTTGTTGTTGAATATTAGCATTATGAAAAATTATACGTATGTACTTTTGTTTTGCATATTCAATAGATAAACATTATTTGTGTAAAATGGTTCTATATGCATCATAATTTGAGAAGCTGGAGTGTATGTACTTGAACATGGAGTGTCAGATATGTGTCACTATCGGCACTAAAAGACATGAGAGGATTTTTATAGTCTCATAACACCCACAGGGGGATGGGAGCAATTTATACAGTGTGAGAGAGGAGTGTGTACCTTTTAAACATACCTGGCAACTGCTACAGAGTGGAAAGAATCCTGCAGGAAATGCACCTCATTGGATAAAACCTTCAGTGTCACTATGCTGCTTTCAAAGGCATGAAAATCTTGATCTCGAAGCTGTTAAAGGGAGATCTTGCATCCTCTGATTCACTGATGTGATCTACAGTTTAAAGTGTCATCAAAAAGCCGCTAAAGCAGATCTGATGACATGATTGGCATGTCAAAGATGAAGGAATCCAAAAAAGAAACTCATTACAGATTCATAAAAATAGACTCATATGCCAAACCTGAAGAGCTGCAAAGCTAGACTCCGTAATAAAGCATAGATTATGCACTGGGTGAAAGGTGAACAGGAAAGCTCCCAGTGGGACACAGATGAATTAATTCAGGCAGTGAAAGCTCATCTCATTCTATTCAGCAGTGCCAACACTAAGCAGACGACAGACACAAACAAGATCATTCTAAATGCCAACTTACTTAATCAAGTGAGAAAATAACCAAAATAAGGAAAATTGATAATAATTCAGCCAGTTCACACACCCCTAATGTCTCTCACAATCAGCCCAAATGTCAGCATTACACCTGTGCTGAGCTGAGCACCGTAACACTGCTTCTCTATCAATTAGCCATGTTTGATGAGGTAATTCCAGAGTCTGCTTTTGAACTTATTGATTTGCTTAACGATAGGAGCAACTTCCGCACAGAAAGGAAGATCAAAAAGTTGAGGGCAAGTGAGTTATCAAGACTGGAAACTCAAATATATGTTAACAGAGCTAAATCTGGCTGTGTTACACATACCTCTTATAAAAGTTGTTGTGTGGGTGTAAACACAGCACGTGCCAGTAATCCAGGCAAAAGGCTTTGAATTTCCACATCCTCAGTGAAGTCACTTCTCAAAACAGGCAATCAACAGGACAGAGCAATGGGACTTTATGAAAGGTCTAACATCAAAAGGCACCACCATGGCACAACAGGCACAGGACCCTGCTCATGGAATCCTTGGTATGTATGTGAGATCTGTCCTTCTCTGACTGGGCAAGCAGCCTGAGTGGGTCTATCCTGCCCCAAACAACCTTATCACTTCTGGATCTCTCTCAGTAGTCACCAACCCAGAGACCCAGGACCATCTGCAACACAGTTTGTACCCTGCAAGAACATTTTACTGAGTCAGGGCACAGGATTGACCTCCCAAAATAGGCTCTTTCTTGATTGCTGCTCAGCTCTTATCCAGGTCAGTCAGTCTGTCCTCTGAGCTTGTCCCTCCACAGAGTACGTCAGTCTAGGATCCTCTGAGACATCATGGCTACGGCCGTAGCATAGTGCTGCTCAAACATGCACAGGTACTGAGAGGTGTTCAAGTGCAGAGAATCGTCCAATGTCACTCATTCATATTTGAATGGGAAACGGTTTTGACAGGGATCATCAGTGGCCTCCTCTTTTGTGTCCTCCTCTGCTGCAACAACAAACTTTCCAATGAAGCGAGAGAATGGTTCTTTCCTCTCATTCTCAGTTTGGCTCTCCTTCAGCTTAGCACCATCCCTCTCTTCCTCTTCTCCTTCCTCCAGTGGAATCCTGAACCTTCTTCCCTCCTATCTCTCTCTCTCCCTGTCTCCCTTTCTCTCTCTCTGTCTCCCCCTCTCTCTCACTCTCTCTTTCTCTCAGTATCTTCCTCTCTCACCCGCTCTCTTACAGCTGCTGCACAGGACCTCCCAGAAATGTGCCGATTCTGGTTGCTGGGCAACACTACCGTAGTACTGAAGCTTCAAATGGAAGCCTTGCAGAGAAGCCTGTGATTGGTCAGCTTTTCAGCAGGGAGGGGTTGATGCAATGTTGTGTGACCACATGATTTTATACACATGCTTTGATCAAATAAATAAAAGCGTTGAGCACTCTGATGTTTTGTCAATTCTCAGTCGGGAGAACTAAATGAACTGTAGCTCTGAGATATGATTACTACACTAAACGTATCCAGAAATATAATGTGAAATCTAGTGTGTTAAACCTGGATCAAACAGATGCATATCACCAGTGAAAAGTGCTAAGATCTGTTGCAGTGTACAGATTAGCTGTCAAACTGAGACAAATTAAACATTGCTCTCTCTTTTCTTGCTAAGGGGGGTTTGCATTGAACACAAGCACAGTGCTGTTCTGTCTCTGACATGCAGTGCCAGACTGCAGTGCCACCCAGTCCCAGCAGTCATGGGAAAGGGGTGTGGAAGGGCCTCTCATCAATATTCAGCCACTGTCAGTCACCAAACCCACAAACCCTGAAAATACTAAATATTTATCCAGACTCAAATATGTAAACACAAATAAACATGTTGAAATATGTGCGTATATTTACACATCCCGCTAACTGGGATAGTTAGATCTGTTTCTTCTGACAAATGATCGCCACATGATCCCTTTCAGACACCTCCTGGCACAATATGGGCATCCTCTGATTCTCAAGCCAACATATAGGGAGGCCTAAGTGACATAAAGGCACAGAGGTGACACTGAAAGCCTCTGTAAGCAGCATGGACACTGAGGAATTAATTAATCTACACGCCATTCATCAGGCTTTTATCACAATTCAGCCTGCCTGCTTCACACACATCTCACAGAAATCAACATATGCTGTCAGAGCTTTCATACATTATTTCACTTTGTCTTGAGGAAAAATTGTTTTCAGTGAGTTAACATTTCATGTTCGCCTTACACAACAACTGTGATTACCTTCCTGTTTAGCTACTGCATCCTGAATTTATTAAAAGTTAGAATATATCAGAAAGAAAAGCCAGTCAATTAATGCCACATGACACAGGAAAGTGACTGTACTGTGCTCAAAAATATTATTATCTCCATTTCCAAATATGAATACTCTTTGTTCGTCATGGTGATTAGATTAGCTCATGTGGGCCATGCCACGTGGAAAACCCTCCCAGTTTCTTCTTTCTAATTTATGGACCCCCCATCTGTGAGCAGGGCATATTAGTCTATCGTGGGCAAGGAAGAGCAATTACTGCAGTACTAACTGGCATAAAACACAGATGGCTCTAATTCAAGTACACATAAGTGGCTAATTACTTGTTTTTATCGGGTAAAGAGCAAAGTGTAAACATATAAACACCTCAGAATATTATTTAGGAAGTCAACATACTGTGAAAATAGAATATAGCTTGTTAAAAGACTATTTTGTCCACTTAACACATACATGGCTCTGCCTACAAATTCTGTTTGGCTAATGCGAGGTTAAGACATGCTGGCAGCAGCACTTGTCAGCATATAATGGGGTGAGCATATCCAGTTACACATCACTCACCACCATTTTTATGATATTTATGATATTTTCACCTTTATTAGATAGAGAAGAGAAGAGAGTGACAGGAAATATAGGGAGAGAGGAGAATATGATAAATGACAAAAGTCCTTTCATAGATTCAAACCTACCAACTTTATGATGGTCAGTGCCTTCTAAAATCAATGCAACTGCATCTCTGCAGAGCTCAAAGTCAAGGTCAATTACTAGTTCAGACATAAATCTGCCACTGGCTCATCTGTTGTAGGGATATAAAAAATAAGACAGAGATATTTCCTTCCTTCCTGAATAAAATCCCCATTGTGGTGTAAGTGGATCAATATGAACCTACGATGTTACACAGATTGAAAGCCTGTAAAAGTCAAATAATCATATTTGTTCAGCCATCAGTCTAAATAAATGGCCTTACATGGAAAGCATGCTGACAAGCTTTTGTTGTTTCCCTCTTGTTCCTGGTGTATCAAAATGCACTGATATGAGCTGATATTGAGCAATACCATAAGGGCAACCCACCCCTTTCTGTTACTGACACAATCACTAATAAGCTGCAACAAAGATTTCACCATGAGATGTGCAATAAATCAACACTTCAATAGAAAATGGCCTATTTCATGCTCTGTTCAATCACATGTAAGGAAGGGTGAGATTGGAGGCTCCTTGAATACTGATGGTGTTGCACCAGAAAAACAATGGAGGGAGGAGATGATGGAGCAAGGCTGGATGAAACATGCAGCGTTAGAGAGGAAGATGACAGTGACAGGGGAAGTAGATGAGTCTGCCTTTAAAAGAAATGGTTTACAGGGTGGCTGTCTCGCCTACAAGGAAGCTGATTGGACACTAACCTTAACCCTGACCCAGACCATTTATCACTGTTTTCCTTAGCCATCCTACAAACTGATCCATTCTAAGATGGAGCCAGTGAAGATGAATGGAGATGGTGCAAGGCATAATAGCCATCATAGAGCTTGACAAGAAGGATAGCACAAGGTAAAAATTATGACATCTTGAAAAAAAACCCTGATAAGAACATTTAACATCAGTAGTACTTCATTAACTGTATATTAGAATATATAGACTATACATAGTCTGTGTGAGGCACAGCCCGTTTACAGGTATGTCTAAGAGGAGTTCACCCCCTGGTGGCAGCTTGGAGTAGCTCCCTTGCTTTTAGTGCTTGGGAATCAATAGGTTGATGTGATCAGGGAACTCTTATCAGGCATGCTGATTCATTAACAGAATATCAACACAACACATCAGGAGCATTCATATTTATTACTTATTTATACTGAACCAGAGAAGCATTTCAGAAATGCTGATACCCATATACCTTTGAGTATATTAAATTCTTGAAAAAAAAACATGCATCTTATATTTATTATTACAAAAAAAAAAAAAAANAAAAAAAAAAAAAAAAGTGATTTTCCACTTAGGAAAATTAATAGTTAATTATTCATATGTGTCTCACTGATGACTCAGAGAATAATTCTTCCTCTTTTATTTCATTCTGTTGAGAAAAAAACAACATTCCTTTGTGTGAGGAAGACTACAAGGACATAGACAGCTGGGAGATACCATTACAAGCAACGAGGGAGGCATGAAACTGAAAACTCACTAGCATGTTAGCTTACACTATAGGGCAGATAATATTATTTAATATTAAATTTTACAGAGGAGCTCTGGGAAGATAGTATTGCGTGAAGTCTACAGCACAGTTTGTATCAGCACAAGCTCTTGCATCACACAGACTGTACAGTACAGCTGTTTAGCCGCCAGCCTGAAACCAGCCATGCAGAAGATAGGTGGAGAGAAAGAAAGGATACAACAGGAAAAGGAGGGCGGGAGACAAAGCAGGAAGAGAAAGACAGATACTGTAGATAGAGGAGGACAAGATGAGAAGAAATCCACAAGCAGAGCCAAGTCATTCCTTCAGTTTCAGCTTTATATTAATGCAAAAAGCAGAAAGACAGACAGACCAAGAAACAGAGAATAAAAGGGAGAGAAAAAAATCATCTGGCGGTGGATCCCAATATCTTCAGTCTCTGCCAGCTATCTTGAAGGCCTTTCATATCCTGAGGCAGGGCAACAGAACTGATGGAGAACGCTGTCTTCCCTGTCAAAGAGGGGACACTTAGGACCATCAGCACAGCACATATGTCCAACACAGCAGGCTGCAATTGTCAAAACTACAGCAATCAAGTCTGATATGACAGATTAAACACCATTATATCTTCTTTAAAGGATTCTGATTTTTGATTTCATGGCTTATGATAGAAATTTCATGATTCATTGAATTCTGTGTATAGATTATATTTGAGGCAATTGAAGTCACCGCAGTGATTCACCATTTAAAATCCCTGACGGGATTAGCATGTTTTGTATGTAAGCGCATACAGCGTGCACACAAATTCCACATTCATGAAGGCGAGACAAAAAATAAATACACGAGTCAGTTAGTATGCATTCTGCAGAAACTTCCAAAAGCATGCTGAACATTTTTTTCAATTACAAATATAAACAGAAAATCATGGTAACAAAAAACATTACACAAGATAACATGCTAAGTGATATCTTGGTATGGTTATAAATAACAGTGCTGCTGATAAACATAACCTCATAACTGTTTTTACTTTTGCCAGAGGAACAAAATGTTCTGGAGATTCATCTATTTCTCTTGCACCCAGTTCCCCTCTTTTGCTTCTGATGCTGCTATTGGCAAAGGCAGCCGGTTATTATGGGCTGTTTCAAACCGCACTAGCTATTCCCCTGAGGAATCTCCAACTCACTGAGACATGCCTCTGAAAGCTCAACAGATTCCATTGGTCTTCACAATTCTCACACATGATTCGTTCAGCTCCAGCTGCAAACTTACTGCCTAAAAACTCAGTGCCAGTGCCTACAAATATCCATTTGCTGAAGTTTTAAATGTGCAAATGGCAGCTTTAAACACAGCTGAGCTCAGCTTGAGCCACTTTTGTGCTGTTGTGTCTAAAGAAAACATGTACTGTGGCATCAGTCATAACAAAAAAAGGTAAAGTAAGTAGACTAATTGGAGGTTGGAGTTTTTCTGCATCTGTTTTGCCATAATACCTCAGTAAGTAGTTAACCATTTTCTGCTCCATTCTCATCTGTTCATGTTCATGTTCATCTTCTCTTCATGTTTTGTTTTGTCAACACACTGTTGTGTGGAGGAAACGCTGGGAATTAGAGCGCGGCCGATATATCATTACTGTTGATAGTGTCAGCTGATATTGTCTTATATAAATGTAACAGTGTATGTATATATATACATATATATCTATGTGCAGGCAGATATACAAAAGAAATTAGTATACAAGCCATAATTTTTATGTATATTTTACCCTTATTTTTGATTTGACATATTTTTGTTGCATATGGAATTCTACTATTTTCGTATTCAGAATAGTGCGCTATTGTTTATTATAATTGTATTTCCAATGTTCCAGTTTACTTTTGATAGCAAAGATTATTGTTAAACTGTTAAAATATCCTATGTTAGGAGAAGTCGTGGTAATCTTAATCACTGCTCTTTAACCAAATTTAAGGTAAAAAAAAAAAAACATTGGTCAATATACTGTATCAGTATCATGTATTTTCTGCTATTGATATTCATATCATCCTCAAATACCCAGCATCATTCAGGCTTTAGTATGAATTTCCTGCTCTCTGTCAGAGCCATTAAGAAGGGATCAAACATTTGATCAATAGATATATTACAGAGCTGCTGGAATAATGGCTAATCATGGTGCTTTAATAGCTGTAATTATACCCACAGAATGACTGTAGTCAGTGGACACTTTATCTATGGGATCTTTATCTATGGGAGTGAAAGTGCGATTATGATGACAGGCATGTACTGTACATACATACAGCTTGTATTCCTGCTTATGGTGTGTGTGGTGACTCACTTCTAGTTGTGGGGCATTATGCCCTCATACAGTGACAGCATGTTCTGTGCCAGCCCCGTGCTGGCAGTGTGCTGTTTTGTATGCAGTTGTTGCATTATGCAATTGCAATATGCCCCTCAGTTGTTGCTGTCTATAGTATATGTGTATTAAGAGTTATGCTGGCAGTCTTTGCTCTCTCTCGCTCTCAGTCTGCAGATCTAGCACACTCTGCTTTCATAGGCTTAGGCTGAATGTTAAGAAATGTGCTGTCAGTGCTTTACAGTGCTAGTGACGCACTCCTTTTCATCAGCACTGCCATCATTTGAGCAGTAGCATCGCATTAGGAATCTCTCAGCCAATAATGCAATATGGGCATTCCTGCTGTAACAGCTTTACGGCATAACAAATGTCCTCTGAGAATGCATGACATTATTTCAATGAAGGGAAGAATCCATTGACGTTTATAAGCCATACTGTCCATTAAATGTTATATAGTTAGTTTGCACAGGAATGCAAGAATGAACACCAGAAAATAATCCATGCACAAAAATCTGATCTCCTGGATGGTAATGCCACAGACAAGGAAATTAACAAGCATTTGGTTATAAAGTAAGACATGCACATTTGAACTCCTATTCATAACTTTTATGATCTGAATTTAAAGTAATGAGCTTATGTTTATAGAGCAATTACTTCCTTTCCGTGCACAAGCCAGGAACAACAGTGACAGAAAACCTCTTTTTTCTATCAGTAAGACTAGGTGTGCACAGGTGGACCAGGCACCTCTTACCTGCACTCTGACAGAGGAGCAGGCACTGCTAGCTGGGTACTGAACAACGGGGCTGGGCAGCAATACTGGTGCAAAGTATCTACAGACCTATGACACAAGGAGAAACACACAATGAAAACCCTTCAGTCAACTCGAGGGCTGTGGATTTATCTAATGTTTACAGTCCCTTTACAGTGTGATTACTTCACAAAATGCAGTATAGTAAAAAAAAAAAAAAAAAANAAAAAAAAAAAAAAAAAATGCTGATTTTGAGTCAGTGTACATACAGTATTTCTCCCTGGTGTACAGTCAGGCTGTACATTCCTTTGCACCAATAAACTGTATGACAACCAATTACCTAAATTCTCTGTCAAAAGGCAGAGTGTGCATTTTTAGGGCCACAAATGATGAAACCTACGCTAAACTGAACAAACTACACTGCACATTATCATCATTCAACCCAAGGCTACTTCTGATTCGCTTCAGGCCCAAGTAGTGAGGTGTGCTATCTTCAAACACCATAAAAACCTTTGGGCGAAACAGAGGATTTCCTGCTATTTGCTTTCTAGTGTTATGAGCACAGCATTAGAATTCCACGGGGACTTTGGCCTGCCAGCAATGATGAAATGACATTTACAACAGAACAGACTCATCCTGCTTCAGCTCCTCATTAGATGAATATTGTCCAGATGCTCTGCGCCGCAGCCTGCTTGAGAGAGTCAAACTAACACATTAGTGTCAATCTGCGATGCATCTGCTGCATCCCTTTACAACAACAGCGAATGATTCACAAAATCATCGATTTGCACCACATTTTCTTCATCCTGACCTTTTCCCTTCAACCTGGTCATGTGACTGTCTGCGGCTAAAGTGGCTTTGCTCTTTAAACCTAAGTGCTAAAGAAAGAGGAAACAAAGGTATTCTTATCAAGTGTGAACAGTATCAGCAAACACTGCCAATTTCCTATTTCCTAGTTTTACACTAAAGGAACTTAAAAATCGGAAGAAAGCATTTAATTCTTAATGCATACGCTGTACAAATGGACACAAAGGTGGAGAGTTTTCAAACCAATGAAAGGTAGGGGCATATTGCCTATGAAGGACTTGACAGAGACCCGTGAAGGTCTCAGCCTGTTTATTAAGATGACTGATCCTCATGTACATTATTAGATCATGACATGACAGGCTAATGTAGTTTAGTGTTATGCATCAGCTAGTAAGCCTATGTGTGGTAGATTCAAGTGTTCATATGCAGGGTTGCACTAAAAAGATTTCAAAGGAATTAATGGGTCTAAATTGGTGCAGACTGCACAGTACAACAACAAAGTTAAATATGCCTCTGCAGAGAAATAAAGCTTTGAGTATAGAATGCTTATTCAGCTAAATAAGTGGCATGCACCAGGCAAGGGTGGATGGTGTACGTCCTTTGTACAGTTTTTAAAATGGATTTATGAGATCTCTGATTTTCTTATTTAATCTCTTAGAAGTTCATGTATGCCCATAACATCAATTACAGGATGCCAAGTTAGAGAAAAACAACAAAAAATCCTCACAATTTATATGGATCTAACTTTAGCCACCTTTCATCCCAGCAGAACTGACATAAGGTTCTCAAAAAAGGCAGTGAAGAAGAGATGCAAGCTTTCCACATGAACTATAGAACTCCAACAACGCCATCCCAAAAATAACAGCTCAGACACAGCCGCATTTTACACGCGCACGCACGCTCAAGAAATGCCACACACACTTTACACCAATCACACACAGGAACACACTCACACCCACAAATATACAGTGGGGCTTGGAGGAACTCATACATCCAATCAAGCTGTCACACCATCATCCAGAAATGAGTCATTATTCTCAGCCACCAGACTATAACTCACATGGGTGATTTCAGTCGCAAGTGTAGCTTTTTAAAATGCAAAGAAAAACGGTTTCATCAGTTTGAAAGAAAACACATAGTAACAATTCATTTTAGCACCTTATTTACATAAACAAGTCTATGTTCCATCCAGCTGCCCCTCCCCAGGAGAGAGAGATGTTGTTTACTAAGGCAGAATCAGAGAAGATGAGAGGACACTGCAAGGTCTGGATGCTATAGGTGACTCAGCAAACACACTGGAGTGGTTGACACCATGTTATCAAACATCACCCACCAGTTTACAATCTCCGTCAATGAGACCTTCACCAGTACCATCCAGGCAGTCAGGCGAGCCGTCTGCCAGTCCCGCAGCATTCACACCAAATGTGCTACTCACATGTCATAGAGTCGGTAACCCATAGCAGACCCTGGTCTGCTCGAGTGGGAACCAGGGTCCCGTGTCCGCCGGGGATCAGTGCTGCTCACTACAGCACGCCACACGCTTGGTTTGTCCATTCTGTACGCTGGTCAATGGGACTCGATGGTCGGACAGCGTGCACACACACTGGCTCACTCACATTCACTCTCCCTCCCAGTCACAAACACAGGCTGCCAGAGAGCAGTGTGTGTGTGATGTAACAAGGAGCATCCAAGAGGCTGGTGGTGAGTGGGGGGTGGGGGGTGTCATACAGCCCAGAAGCTAAAGATGCTGTCTGTTTAACAATGATGAGAAAACTCTGTTTAAATGCATGCTGGTATTTCTGTAGTGGTGCCAGGGTCAGATGAAGGCTAGCCACACTCCTCATACAAAGCAGAGGACGTGACCTGCAGGAGGGCTGCTGGGAGATTTTATTACCTCTCATAAACACAGACAAGCATCTGTGTACGCCTCTTTCCACCCTCTTATCTGCTCTTGGTAGTACGGTCCTCAACAGGGCCACACGATTGGCTCCTTGGTCTCCATAGAAACAGGAGGATGTGTCAGAGGTAAGTCTCTCTCTCTCTCTCTCNCTCTCTCTCTCTCTCTCTCTCTCCTCACATACTCTCCCCTCCCCACCTCGCCATCTTTCTCTCTTCTGGAATCAATGCACTTCTCTGTAGTGCCTTCAAAACAGATGAGGCTTTCTGGTAATGAGGGACTGTAGAAAGTTAAAGATGCAGCACAGTGAAGAAAAATACAGAAATATGACAGATCAGATTACGGAAGCACACGAAAACTACACTATTAAGCAGTGGCCCAGTCTTTAATAAAATACACTACTGTATACACTGACAGACTTACAGAATTTGTGAAATGTGTGGCTTACACAGCCATTGCATCATTTACAAGTAATGGAGAAACCAGAAACCAAAGTATGAAAAATTAAGCAGAACTAAGGGCGGGCAACATTACTAACAGTTAGATCCTAATTCAATAATTCAACGGGAAAGGTGAAGTGTTTACATGAAAACAGAAAGGAAAAAAAAAACCCACAACATGTACACTGTGGCTCCTTGCAGCCAATCCAGCTCATATAATCCACTGGTGAGCCTTAGTGCCTCTATAAGGAAATTGATGGTATTGTTGTTGACACCCTCACCTGGTAACATCATCCAAAACAGGAAGGTAGGCGAGCAAATGTCTGCGGAAATACACAGGCGAGCAAGTGTCTATGGAAACAAGCTCTCATCAGGACTCTATAAAGCCAGAACCATACACACAAACACACAGCCTCACACTCACTCACACACACACACACACAGACTGGGCTCGAGACAGAAACTGACGGCTCATGGTCTCAAGGGGANCTCACTCACACACACACACACACACACATGGACTGGGCTCGAGACAGAAACTGACGGCTCATGGTCTCAAGGGGAGGATGTGTTTCATCCTGCGCAGACTCGATGGCACAAAGAGCTGTCGATGCATTGAATGATAATGCCAAGGTGACTAGTACTCTGAGACCTTTATCTTTTTGATAATGAACGTGTGTAATGGCTAATTGTATGTGTGCATCATCTCCTTGCAATTACGGAAAGGCTGTGTACCATCTAATTATCAAGTACATTTGTTGTTTCCTCAAGCTTAGACAGGCGCCTGTCTTTGTTATGCCTGTGTGCTAGTGTATGTGTGCCTGTGTGTGTTTGTATGCAATTGTCAGGGTGTTTGTGTGCACATNCCTGTGTGCTAGTGTATGTGTGCCTGTGTGTGTTTGTATGCAATTGTCAGGGTGTTTGTGTGCACATATGAGCTTACAGTGGAAACATTGTATGTACATGTTTTTCTTGCAAGCAAGATATCTTCATAACTACTGGTCAGATTACAATGAAATTTACAGTATACACACTACAGGCCAGAAGTTTGAGGCCACCCTGATTTAAAAAAAAAAAAAAAAAAAAAAAATCAACAATACATAGTTTGTTTTACAAATTATTGCACAGGAAATGCCAAAAAAGATAAATAAAATAAATGTAACTAATTAGTTTTCAAGAAGAATTTGTCAACCAGAGCACATTATGTAGCACATTATGGCTTAAGAAATTATTTTTAGTCTGTATTGGTGCACTGGCACTCCAGTTGTGTTCCAACTCCTTGCTTATGTGTTTTAACATTCTATTCAATAGCCTGCTGTCTGTCTTCTCCCAGATCATTTTGTGATGAACCTGGTACATAGTCTGGCCATGCTAAATCAGGGGGTGGCCTCAAACTTCTGGCCTGTAGTGTACATGGTCCCAGATGGATATGTTTAGTGTCCCTGACTTCTAGTTCCACCATGAGGCTAAACTTGTCAAGTCAAACTTATTTGGTATAGTGCAATGTTACATTTAGTGTCTCAATGAGAGATCCCTTCTGCTCAGATAGCCAGGTATGCAGTAGGACCAATCTGTCTATGAGGTGTAATGAACAAAGTAGTCACTAAAGGGCGCTAGCAGGGTTTTAGACTGCTCATTCCTTGCAATGTGACCTGAATAGCACCCCCAACCAGCTTTAATTAGTTTCAGTCATTTCCGATATTACTGAAGATGAGGATCAATTTAGTAACATGTATGACCAATTTGTGTGCTCCTTCTAGAACTGTTCACTCCAGTAGCATGGGAGTGTGTCTAGGGTTGTATGGATGGGGAAAGCATGCAGGGGGAGGGCTCTGACTGGGGTGATGGTGAGATCCATTCTGTTTCCCACTGTGTGTATCAGCAAAGCCAGGCTGAGTGAGTGTTGGTAGTCAGGGCACACACAAAGACAGAAGAGCAGAGCGGTGAGGAAGATGCTCTGTCAAATTGACAAATATCCTTACATTTGCAGTTTCAGAAATATGTCCACACACAAACTCAGGCTTTGATGGTTTCACATGCACAAACGTCCACACACACACATATTCAAGATAGCTAAAATGAACTATTACCATTTCTTCTTCTGTCTTAATGTGACCCTGCACATCCGCACATGTTGTTGTGTGGCCTTTAAGATGCTCTGGTGCCAACCCTCCGCTCTCACCATATGGCCGCTCTGAATCCAGCTGGCCGTGCTATATGACGCTCACTGTGGTTGAACTATAGGAGTAGCGTTCTGTGCAGGATTGTGTACAGAATGCTTGCCAGCCCAGCGGCACGCAAAAAACACTCAGAGCACACATATTTGCATGCACACATAAAGAGCCCACACGACCGAGAAGTCAAGAAGCAGTGTTGGCTTTAACTGTCACAGGAAGTGCATACTGATGAGCTCCAGCTTAATTGCCTCATGCCTGCCCTCTTGAAGAAGAAGCCAATCACAAAGATTTCTAAATGAGCACATGGTCACAAGTAGGAAATCAGTTTGATAGCATACTGGAAAGGAAGTAGAAAGCCAATAGTCGCTGGGAGGAGGAGGAGGAATGGGTAATTTCATTTGAACCTTCAAAACCTAAGAAAAAAATCATAAGGGCAGAGAGGGAATTGCCTTAGATTCATTCAGGTTCTTATGCTAAACATTATTATCCCAATGCCCTAGCTTTGATACTCAAGCTAGAGTTGAAACTCACAGATTTCACAATTTCCTGACATCAGTTAGTCTGCTGATCTGGCTTTAGCTGACATGAAGTTACATACTGGGCATATGGAGCATTTAGGGTCATAAAAATGCAGGATCTATATAACTTTACAAAACTGATGTGACGCTTTTTACCCATCAGGCTTCATTCTTTCACAGCTATTTGGTAGGTGCTTAGGTTTAATGAAAGAGATATATTCAAATTGTAATGTTTATCATGTTCTATCACTTTGCATAATACACAGGACCTGGAATACTATAGCTGGAAGTGTCTGTGCCTTTCTAGCAGTAGGAAATATTACTTGGCTGCACCATCAGAGTCCTGTGCCCTCTCATAAAACTTCAATCCATGACACAAACAGAGCCAGGAAGAGGAAGAGTTGGCTGAGAGAAACCCAATATTCACCACAGCGGTAAAACCTGCAAGCCACAAGATGGCAGTGCATCACCTCTACAGCAAAAAAAAAAAAAAAAAAAAAAAAGATCAATACCATCACTGAGGCTGGGAAAATATTTCCCTCGTGGGCAAGGTTAGGCCACATATGACAGACCTAGTGAAGCAAAGCATGTGTTACATGTTTAATTTAGCAAATACAGATAACAATAACCAGAAAATACATGTGGATGTAACAAATTATGTTTTTTAAGTTAAGGGAAATGAAGATGAATGTTGTCTTCTAACAGTGCACTACACTAAATCATAAGAACCAAGCTAAATATGCACTGATAATGTTATTTATCAAAACAACTAAATAGGTAATGTCAAAAACATGAGAAATTGCTGTAGTGACAGTGAAGTCATTCAGCAAACAAACAAAACATTTTCAGTGTTCAATAACCTGCTCTGACTGAAAATAAATGCATAAGCCTATGTTCCACAAAAATATTTTTGTAACCACTCCAATCAGTGTCAACAGCTGGAAAAAAAACTGTCCCCCGAGACAGTGACATTTTCACTCCAGTCTGCAGATGAGTGGTGACAAGTTTAATTTTACTATGTTGCAGCTTGTAACAACACAGCATGGCCTTTCTGTAGCTCTCTGGCAGAGGGCACGGGTTTGTGCAAAGGCTCCTTCTGTCACTGAATTGGCATAAAGCCTGAGGACATCAGGGACAGAAGACAGACAGGCCTCTCACACTAGGCCAAACAAAGGATCTAACTGAAGTACAGACAAAGCCATTTCTTCATCCCTCAAGCCTCTGCTGAGACTCTTCTCTGCCATCACAAAATTACAAGGTCTCAGGGAGTTCACGTACAAAATGTGAAGCATTATGATGTTATCGCACTTTGTCTAATCTTATTTTAAGTTATCATTTTCAAGTTATCTGCATTCAGGACTTTAGTTGTCTTGGCATCAATGAATCCAGCCTTTAGCCAGTTGAATCACCGGGCATATGCTGGGATGTTAAATGTTTGAGCCAGTGGCAGTGTTCACATTCAGTTATCTTGTGTTATACATCACATAATCAATCTTTATTTTTACTTCTCTCTTCTGGTCAGGTTCCCAATATACTGTGAATCTTAAAGGATGATTTAGTATATCATCAATGTGCGTCACCACACATACTTTCACATTATTTTGAAATTTGAGTTAATAGTTTCTCAATCAGTTTGTGCTACTTCAGCATGTCTCTTATTATGGCCTGTGCACAAAAAAAAATTGTAATCTAATCACTCTGTCATACTGCAAGATGCACTTTCTGCCCCTCACTCTCTAAGGTTTTCACTCCCTCACAAGCAGATCATACATTCAGATGCAGTACCTTCTCATTGCACATAAACAGACAAATCCCTCCTCTTGGGTAAAAAGCAGCTGTGAACAAGTGATTTGCTCTCCAGTCTTATTTCCTGAGGAGAAGTGTGCTGTACCTCGCTCTCTACTTCCGTCCCTCTGAGCCCTCCCTTGAGCTGTAATACGGAATTGCAAATGCCTTTTATCAGACTGGCAGATATATCTGAAGTGCTCTGAGCCCCTTTTTGCCTGATATTACTATAGCATGGAACTGATGAAAGGATAAGATATGTGAGAGAGTCGGCCATATCACTAATCTCACTATATGTAATTCAGCAGGAAATGTAGTGATTGGTAATACTGTGAAAGGAGAGCATGGGCTGAGAATAAAGAATGCCATGCTACAACATGTTTTCCAGGGCTCGAGGTGCATTGATGGAGTTGTATCACCTAAAGGCTTCTGAAAATCACATTGATGTCACACACGATTTCTTCTTGAAATGTAACACCTGTGCACTGTCTGCAGACAGCTGGGTGTCTTTTCATTACCGCTGATGGGACGCATTTACGATACTGCACTTGTTCAACCTCGCCTACAACAACTCTTGCCTTCATGAAGAAGAACACAAAAGTGCACATTTTGTTGTAATTATGCTGCTTTTTCATGTCTAGAGATTTCCGATTTTACGAGGGCTTTTTCAAATTTGCTGTTAAAAATAGAAAATCATTTTTCAGAAGTGTAATTTGTTTTCAGCAGCGCTGACAGCCGTGGTCACATCATAGATAAATGTCATGGGCAATAACTGAGGGCTTATTGATTGAAATGTGAATCAGGGGATTACGGTTGCTGCTTTTAGTCCCACTAGGAAGTGTGTTTATTGAAGTGTTAATAGTGTGTCAAAGGACATCCTGGTTATTATTACTAATTACACAGTTAATGTAATGTTATGCTTTCACACGAACTCACAGCTCTTACCTTTTACTTCCAGTGTGAATGAACACAGATACACATACTGAGCAAAGAAATATGGTAACATCTTCTCAGACGTTCAACAATGAAAAAATGTAGTCTTTGTATATTTTTCTTAAAATTTATAACACACTGAATGTATTTACTTTTACTTAATATTCATCTTTATTTAGCTATCTTTACATATCCAATATTATCTTTACGTAGCCAATATTTACTCAAATTATCAGTAGCAACCTCAACCACACCATCTGAGGGCCAAAGCATCAGGCCAAGTCCTTCTATTTCATCTGTGTTCTTGAGTGCTATGTTATCTATTTTCAATCATTACATCAATTTTAAGTTGTTTCATTGACACACATTTTGTTTATGGATAAAATGTGACTGAAACAAACTGTTATAGTTATTGTAAACTTACAGAACATTTTGCAATTGTTGGAAATTCATGAATATCAGATTAGCAGTCATACATTCTGGTACAGTGTCTATTTAAAGGTGACAGTCTTTAAACAGAATAGGGAATCAAACTACATCAATGAAACCCAGCCAGTCCCCTCATGGCCAGTCTTTACTGTATTGCATCCTGCTCCATCCAAACTGTTTATGTGTGGCATGGCCTGAATGCTAAACAATGAAAGCTCACACAGTAAAGCCACATACACACTCGTTTCTCCCCCTGGTCAAAAGGAAAAAAAGCAGCCTGAAAGACTGAAAGCTCAAAAAGCCTGACATTCACCCGTTACTTTTCTACAGACAAAGAGTTAAAGCAACTTATCATAAACCACATGGCCCTATTCTTTCCACAAGCAGAGCTGTGTGTTCCAGTGATCCAGCTTCGCGGCACAGCATGGAGCCTGTAATTAACTGATACCGACTATGACGAAACAGAAGCCCTGAACATCAAAGAGAACCAACAGCTTTCCCAGGGATTCAAGCACATTGTGGAAGTGGGTCCTGTGGTTCATAGGCCCATTAAATCATTGCAATTTCCGATCTGCTGGAATCAATTTTTTTTTACAATAGTAACAGCAGTAAATACAAAGTGCCAATAAAGAGGAAATTCATACTACTGGCTTGGTTTTACAGGAACAGAAGATACTTTCAATACTGCTTTTTTAAACCAACAGTAACTCTCCCAAACAACAACTGTTCCTTCATTTACCAAGGACTGTTTGCTGTCATACAATAAATGTTTACTGTGTTGTTAAGCTCTTTCTAAATGACCTCAGATATTTTCAAGGCCTTAGAGAGGTGGGACACTAAAACAAACTACATACAATAAGAAACATACAATATGTATGGTAATACTAATAATTTTATTGCTTCTGCATGTGTCACATGACCCCTGTATTCACTCCTGCGGCTACATCACAACCTCACGAGCAGCTTTCCTGCCTCCCACCATTAACAAATAACATGCTGGCTGCTTGCAGTGGGCAGGCTGGGGTGCTGTGATCGCAGGAAGGCAGGCCATTCACAGGAATCAATAGGCTCTGCAGTGTTATTATTAGAGGGCCTAGAGATAATCACGGGTTCTGAAACAGCCATTCACTGTAATGAAGATCATAAAGAATCTGAATTATTTATACATGAAATGGAGCTCCTGGTTCAGATCTGCACTAGTACTCTGATGCCAAATCAGAAACTAGAACAGAAATACAGTATCAGTGCAATATAACCAGCTTTATGACCATGTGGTAATACCAAGGGGAGCATTAACAGAGGGAAGTAAATGGCTGAAGACAGATTTACGCTTCACCATGACCCTCTCACTTTACCATCAGCTCTGTCCAGCTTTGACCTTGTTCTTATTAATCAAGTCAGATCCTTAATTGGCAAAATTGTGAAGACCCAGAGAGCTACACAGAGAGGAAACAAATGCAACCTACACAGAGTTGCATTTCTTTTTTGATTGAGTGGAGGAAGAAAGGAAGAGACAGAAAAAAAATGTTGGAGATAAAAAGAATCGACAGAGAGGCATGAAGCGAGGAGAAAGGACAGGGAGAGCATCATGAAATTTAAAGGCCTCCATTCAGGCTTGAGCTGGGCTCAGTGTGTGCAGAGACTCTGGACAGGACTGAACTAGAAGGCAGCTGCAGGCAGTGAATACAGCAGCTACTGCACAGGCAATATACACTCCTCCACCATTTTGATGGCTTAATACAAGCTTTTTCTCCTCAGGATTAATAACATTGAGCCACTGCCACTGATAGAGGAAGCTGTCTTTTCTCAGTTGATGAGGTCATCTATATTCCTACGTCTGATTAATTCGTACGGTGCTTATTGTGCCAAATGGCTCCAAATAAATTCCGATTTCTTCACTTAGTAAATCGTAGCGCAATGATCGTGTCTCACAATAAGCTGAAATCCTGTATTCCTATGAGCCTGACTGCTTCACATTCACTTTGTCAAACTTAATGTAAACACCATATAAACTCCTGAAGAGTTCTCCACATTCAAAAATCATTTAATGATGCGCTAAAATAAAAGAGTACAAGGCAAGTAATAGCTAAAAGAAAATAAGAAACAATTTTTCCAATACATTTCTTTTATGGAATAAGGGGATAATCAGAAGACATACAACAGCTAGGAGAGATCATGGCAGAGGAGGAAATGGGGAAAATAATTATGACTGAAAGAAAAGGCTGGAATGTACAGAACAGATGAGGAAGGGAATAAACCAGAGAAAAGAGTGGGATAGCATTTCAGGGGGCTGATTTGGTGGGAAGTTAAAGTCAGCAGAGAGACTGTGACCATTAATCAAACATTGAAGACCTTCTCTACCCATTGCCAATTTGTTGAGTCAAGACCTTTTAATTCAAGGACCACAGAGTGCAATCAAAGACTTAATGAACTTTTGTGCTAGGAGTATATCTTATGTAGAAGCAGCCACTCACACAGACAGTGTCTCAGACTCAGTTGCTGATGAAAGAAAAGACAAAGTCAACTTCAAAATGCCTCAACAAAAGAACAACTGCAACAATCAGATGAGGTGTAAACAATGATTTCTTCCAAGAAAATAGTTTGGCACAGTATTTACAGGGAATTGTATTCTAGTTAGCTCCCTATCTACCTTCTTTCTAAATGTAGTATGATAGATGACACAGGTGACATGACGACTGAACTCTTTGAGAAGTACCACTCTCCAAACTAGTTTCTCTCCCACCTGCTATAAAATTCTCTTATGTTTAAAAATACATTCCCTGCTTTCTCCTTAGCTCTTATATACACAATTATTGCATGTTATGGTGTTGGACCATGAGGAACTGATGCTTGTTGTATTATTGCTGTCATTAAAGTCAAATAGAATTTTTTTTGCGAATAAATGAAGATTATATTTGATTTTATTGTGCACAAGTCTCTTTTCTGCATCTATACTTGAGACGGTTTTGCCCCCAATACTGAAATTCCTGTCTGGCGGGTCCGTTATATAAGAGGAAAAAACCTTGCAATCACAAATCATAGACCTAGAGGGACAAACTCTGTGTTCCGAACATTTTTGATGAGCTGACGATGGCATTCTTGTGGCAGCCTAGTGAAAACAATTAATTGAACCGCTTGTGATCTGTTGTAGTCCTCAGGTAATAAACACTTTGCTGCTACTGCCATCACAGGGACAAAGTCATCATAACTAGCCATCCAACAACACTATCATTAGTTACTACACTGACTCAAATATACACAAATGGGAAATAAGATACAACACCTAAGCTATTATAGTGCAGCACAGCACTAAAGTTTATATAGTTCTGCTTGCACGTGATTGTTTTGTGCTGTAGCGAGAGAGAGAGAGAGAGAGAGAGAGAGAGAGAGAGAGAGAGAGAGAGAGAGTGTGAGTGTCAAACAAGGAAGGACAAATAAAGGAAAAATATACAGCAAAAGTAACAATTGAAGTCAGTCCCTTAGGGTTTGTTTCTGCTATTACAGTCAAGCAACTGTTCTGCTTTCCTTGAGTGTGATTGGTTGTCCCCAGAGAAAGCGCCAACTCTGGCTACGAGCACGTGGAGTGAGCCAGGCACTGCTTTACTGTGACTTTGACACCAAATCCGTCTCCGTTAATTCCCTATCCCTTCTTCACCTCAGTTTCCAAAATCTGCAGGAATTAATGAAGCTTTTAAGCAATGATAACATCCAATGATTGGTCTGTAATAGCTAAATGTAAGCCTTAATGCTGTGAAGAGAATACCTTTATAATTTTCCCAGCATGCTTAATCAAAATGCTATATTAAATGGCATACTAATTAATATTTCCTCTCCTTCACTACCCTTCTAATGCCTCCCAAAAACTGGCAGAGAGATCAATCAATCAATCGCTAAGAGCCTCACACAGTCCACCATCCCATTTTCTGATAACACGTGGAAAAATATGGTGTTCTAGTGACTCAGTGGTCTGTGAGGAGCATATCACAAAAGCGCAACATCCTGAATTCCAACCTGGTCCTGGACCTTTGTCACCTTGTGTCATGTGATCTTCCTGTTTCAACTGGATGATGAAGGAAGTAATGCCAAAGCTGCAGCAACAGCCTTTATACTAAACGTCTGCTTTCTCACTGAGCCATGCAGTTAAAGCTTTAATCAGTCCTCTCCTTCATTCCAGCACTGCAAGGAACGCAATAACATTTTATATGATTGTGTGTGTGATATTGACACTTGTGCGGAGGGCATAGATTCACTGTTTGTGCCACCCACTCAGAACCACTATCCTCCATTAACTGTAGAGAAATACAAAATAAGCAAGATCAGGATCAGGACTAATTGTTATTCATGGCTGCCATAGAAAATTTACCAATACAACGGGAAAAAAAATCAACAAAATTAACACTAAGAATCTTTTGTTTACCTGTGGGGAATACCAATAAAGCAACAAATTAAAAGAAATCAGCAGTGTCAAAATGATTAGGCATTTGATGGGGGCATATTACCTTGCAGTGTTTTAATTTGTTAATTAGGGGTTAATAATTATAACACGCCTCTGTGAGATGTGAGCCGAAACAAAGGCAAACAATTCTGCTGAACTGAGGAGGAAAACAATCAACTCTGATCAGGGTATCATCTTGTTTGCTGTCATGATCCATTTAACCTGTTAGCTATCAGCTGCGTTTGGATATTAGTTTCAATCACATGGAAACAGAGAACACACATAACTGAGCTATTAATCAGCAAGTAAACAGCATTCATCACTTCTGCAATGCTACCAGAGTCTCAAATACCCACAGATGCTCTTACTCATCAAAAACTTCTTAACACGGCTCCTTAAAAATAGAACACTCTCAGTATGCATTGAGATTTATTTTTGGGCTACACATCAGCCAAAAGTGGGCTATGGATTAGGAGCATATTGCTATTTGATGATGAAGCACAAAGCACCAGGAGGCGTCTTTGAAACTCTCACCAGTCTTTTGAAGCCCCTAAGTCTGTCCCACTGCTGTGGACTCTGCACTCATATCCTCCATCTCTGCTCATTTGATGAGAGGCTCTCTCAGGCTCCAGCAGAGGCTAATGGGAGAGCAGCAGTGAAAGCGTATATAGGCATCATATTTCATTAGGGCTAAGCCTAATGAGCTCCTCCTACAGTACATTTGGTCAATAGACATATTACTGTATGCATCAGGAACATAACATTGCAAAAGCCAAACTGCTCTGTCATAAAACTTTGATGATTGGAGAACAGCTGCAAACACTCAAGCTCTCTTGTCTGATACATGGATCTCAGACAAGGTTAATTTCCTGTATACAGACAGGAGTTGTGATGTTTTTACATTCACAAGGCAGGAGTGGGATGAGAATAAAAACTAAACATTGAGCACATAATCATAACAATAATGTCTTACTGTACCCAAAGGACGCAGACTTCCACTTGCGGCAGGGGTGGACTCTTCTGCAGCCTGCAGGCACTAAGCTTCCAGGATTCTGTGTGACCGCCACAGGTAGAGAGGCATGTCTCCTACAGAGAAGGACAAGCCACATTTCAACAAAACTCACTTCTCAGACTGCTGACAAGGAAGTGCGAGTGAAAAAGATGTAAAAGAATCCTTTCAATGCGAGATGGGAACTCGGCTTTAAAATCATTCAAGTTCCTTCGGAGGATTCCCAGTGGGGTTTGTGACTCTGATGACTTACCTGCATGTTCTTCACTTTTTTACAGAAGAGGACAACTTAAGTACAGTACTGAGCCATGCATATGTCCTTTTTTCAGAGCTGTAGTGAAACCAGAAAATGTCAAGTTCTAACATTAAAATATTCTACCCTCCTATTCGTACTAGCAGTTTTTCAAAGCAGAATTACAGCAGAGAGGCCATCCACAATTCATCATTTCCACATTAAAGCACAGAATATTCATCACTATCCCTATCATGATAATTTCAAAGCACTAGCAAAATAATTTTATCAAGGCTTTAGTAATATTATGGGCTGGGGTGTTGTGTTGTGGAAATCAAGGTTGATTTGAGTTTGTGGAGCATTAAAAATAATCCTACTGAAAAGACTAAAACCAGTGTTTTTGTGTGTTCTAGCCAATTTACTTCACCTCACATGCACTTTAAATTACTGCTGACCAATTTCCAAAGAATATTGCATTTTTTGTTTGAATTATGTCAATATGACTTCCCCTATCATCTTTTTCTGTATAGGTAGCCTTTGGCTTTAATACAAGATGATCTGTAAACTTGCCTGAAATGCTTAGTCAATTACAGTCAATAATAGTTTATCCTATAATTTGGAAAAACAATGATTTTTGTTTTAATCAAAAAGTCTATGTTTGTTTATCATTTGTCTTTTGGATTTGAGTTTCAGATTAAACTGTGACTTCACTGCTGTTCATCTCAACTCCTCTATGCCCCCAATGAACAAATTAACTTCAGCCCCTAGAGGTGTAGCAATTTTGGCAAAGTGACCACAGTAAAATTACTGGTCATGTGATGACAGAGAAATTCAACAAAATGCATCATTACAAAAAAAAAAAAGTGGCTGTTAAATAAGTACGTTTTCTGAACATCACATTCAAAACATACCTTTTAAATTACCACAGTTCGAACTATTAGAATATAATTTACAGCCACCTTTGTCCGCAGGGAGATGGATTTAGCAGAAAAAGACACTAATGTGCATGTGTTAAAGGTAGGGAGTGCATGAAGAAATGTGTGTTTTTACTTGAGCATTGGAATAAATATGCAATCACGTTTAAAGTCCTCACTCACAGTTTATTCCATTCATGTTTCAACTGTGTTACCACACACATTGCCATTTAAAAGATTTTGTTCCCAAAATGTACTGTTTGTCTGTTTTGGAGGCATCTTGCAGCATAGCTTATGAAATACAGTCAGATTCATCAATAAAACAGCACAAACTGAATGATCAAAGACAAAAGTAAAGTTGTTTTATATGTATGGAGACATGAGGCAGGCTCCTCTGTGATATCTGAGCGACTTCATAGTTGGTGTTTGGTGTATTGCAGTTCAAGCAGTTTTGTCTTCCACTAATCACTGTTCAGAATTCTCGCCTCCTTTAGAGGGACACAAAATCCACAGAGACATTTGTTTTCATCTGCTGTCTGTTAAGGATTTCACTGAGCTTTGCCACCTTGAGGCTCTTGGCTCAGACAAGCCAGGCACATTTCTCAGGCTGTCAACTTGCAGTCAAACCCCAACAGCGTTTCCATCTCTCTCAGGGCCTGAGGTCTTCATCAAAAACAAAAAAGGCACACCTGTCTCCACACAGAATGCTATTAAGAATATAATGACATTCATACTTGACAATCTTGTTCTAGAATACCCTGCATGTACTGTACGTTGAATGTAATTGGTGATTTTGCATGTTGAGATTTGGTCTACGGGCAAGAATGGCAGGAGTGGATTAAAACAGATTCCAAATAGCAATTCATAAAACAAAAATCCTTTATTATTGTAATTCCACACTATTTAACTGTTCCCAGCTTGAAAAAATATATATACAGTATAAGGTCCATCATTCACTGAAACCTGGAATAATATCAATGGCTAATGGTATTATGGCTGATGCCATTTGCTGCTCTTTTGGCATAATCAATTATTAATATCAAAAATGCTAATGTCTCTGCTGTGGCTGAGTTGGGAGCTGGAACCTTGAATTAGTCTGAATTCTCTTCCTGTCATCCATTCATTACTGTGACAGAGATGCAGAGTCAAAGATCCTGTTTCAGACCCACCAGTGCACAAACAGATGCACAAACACCCATGGTTCATAAAATTACAGATCTTTTCAATCATACAGAGCTATAAGATGTTTATGACTTCTATTCTCATTGCTTTCTTTCAGCATCATACACTGCACACGTGAAGCTATATTTCCTAGGGAGGGGACTGAACAATGCCTGATCAAGAGCTGGAATCCAGTTCGCTTACGTGGCGAGTCAAAAGGGACTCACACAAGGACAACAGCAGCAGGCTCATGTCCTACCCATTGAAGTTGAGCATCTCTCTCCATAGCAACGAGAGATGGTGAAGGAGAGGACAGGCTTGTGTTATCCCTGTGGAGAGCGTTACGTGAGGGTGAGAGATGGCACTAGATTGGTCCTGAAACATAAAACAATAACCTCACCTGCCTGCAGACAAACAAGATGAGTCCAGCTTCCCTGGCATGTACTGTCATTCTTTTTGGTTAGATTCCATATGAGGACAGTTAGTGATTTCAAATGATGTGCAGCTCAGTCTCCACATAGCAGCCATCTGAAATATTAGGCTTTCAGATAATGCAGCAGCTCTATAGCTGAACATGCAGCAATATTTCAGCTCTATCTAATGGGAAAAGAAGCTGGTCCCGTGCAGCCTGCTGACTACTGCTCCTATCTGAAGTTGTGGGTTTGATTCCACTGGCATATCAGTGTGTTTTGTGAAAAAAATCTCATATTGTTTTTTGGCACAATGAGTTGGCCTAAATTCATGTGTAAAATGATTGCAAGCCTGTAGTGGTGTTGTTTTGAAGCACACTTTCAAAATGGATTCGACCTCTACTACAACAGCTGAGCAAAGCTTTATTCTTTCATCCTCTTTGCTATAATAATGGGGAGGTTTTATAATCCCTGCCTCTATTGGCCAAACTCTCCATTCAGAATTATGAGAAATAAAAGCCACAAACCCAACCAAGGCTTTTCAGAATACCTCCAATCAGCAGCTACCGCAGTTCTCTGACAATCTACTCTGGCCTTGAATTATCCTCACGTCAGACCAAACACGCTCATTAATCAATCTGAACAGCTCAGAAAGTCCAAACTCATGAGTATGTAAAAAAAAAAAAAAAAAAAAAAAAAAAAAAAAGAATTCCAAGAAAGTCCAAATAAAACAATCTCTATCCATCACATTACAGACACTCTCTCGGCTCAAGTATACAGGTATAAATAACAAGAGCACAAACCCACTTTCATAAACTATTCCATAATAGACAGGAGCATTGTTCATCTGCTCTCACTGCTATCTGTGTGATAAAGTGTCTGTCTCTCAACTGTAGCCTTTTGTCATGTGCTAGTCTGGGTTTATGAATGACTGCTGTACAAAAGTGCACCAGGGAATGGGAGAGCATCTAGTCATCAGACATTCACCAACGAACAATCCAATAAAACCAGGTCACCACAGCAGTTCAGCGCCTGTCTGAATATCTCTCCCAGCTTCTAATCACGTCTGAACAAAGTCATCCATTCTGATTACAGAACAGCAGATCAATTAAATACTCCATATTGTTATTCCTCTTTCATTAACTATAGAGCGTGCATAAGAATAATCCCTGAGCACACACAAACACACACACACACACACACACACAAACCCTGTGGGAGTAGGACTTATTTATTTATAGTGCTTGTGCCAAGTTCAGTGGCTTCTCCATTATTAATGATAATGAAATCTACCAAGCCATGTAACACACCAAATTTAAAACAGGCTCAGTTGTATCATGTGCTGCATACTAACAGAGATGTAAGAGACTATACATGTACAGTATTTAAGTATGTGGTAGTGTCATGTCTTGGCAGTTGTAGGGATTTTAAATAGCACTGAGCTCTGAGCGTTGAGCAAAATAAACCTGATTCACAGTAACTTTAAATTGGCTGGTGGTTCACTTTAAAGAGCTGCTACTGAATATTTACATGGATATACTTAGCAGATACTATATCCATATCTGTCTGGGGAAGAATTAGAGGAAACAGCAAGTAGTAAGATTTTGTAATAGCTAACTGCTCTAGGGAGGAGGGTAGCGAAGCTCAAACACAGACTCATACTAACAAACGCACAAAATTCATACATATGTAGGATAAGCCATCTATAGTTTCTTGCGTATATTCTTAACTACACATAAATTTATCTTATACTTTGTTGGAATATTATTCTTAGGGTGTACATCTACAAAGCTTCTTGTATACTGTGTGCGAGGACCTGTGTTCAGCATCACTTTGATTTACCATTGAAAATATAAAGTATTCCACGAGGGTTGACAGATAAATTCTGAGCCAAGCACAGAAAGATCAAACTCAGTGGTCTTGCACAATTTTCTTTTTTTTTTTTTTTTTTTNTTTTTTTTTTTTTTTTTTTTTAAACATAATATCCTTCCAACTTGGCACTTTTTGAAAGGAATTAATAGATAAATTCACTATTTGCATTGTATTTTGACTTACCATTTACTTTTCTCTTTGCCAAATCCATTATCTATTATCGTTGATTATTATTTACATGACACTCTCAGGAAAACAGTCTGATTTGCTGTGAGATGTAACAGCAGCTCTTAATCATTGTATCACCTGAACCTGTGCATGTACTTTAAGCTATGAAGAATCACAGCCACTGAGAGCTCATGTTAGATCCCTCAGCTAATCAGCAAAGTTCTGCCATCAAGGGACCCAAGGGGCCCACAATGATAATGGAGCTGACTAATCGAAAAGTAAATGTGGAACCAATTGGTTAATCAACATGTTAATTGAAAGGACTACCCCTTTACTTATTTTCTGTTATAGTTCAGCTATTCATTTTTTATTTTCATTTTCATTTGATCCCTTTTATGATTTTTTTGATTAAGTTGTTCATAAATACATTTTATTTTTGGCCTCNTTTCATTTGATCCCTTTTATGATTTTTTTGATTAAGTTGTTCATAAATACATTTTATTTTTGGCCTCTTCTTTTCCTTTCGGCTTTCCCTTCAGGGGTCACCACAGAAAATCATCTGCCTCCATCTAACCCTATCCTCTGCCTCCTCTTCTCTCACACCAACTAACTTCATGTCNTATTTTTGGCCTGCTGTATTTATTATATTAATCATTTATCTGCTTTTTTAATGTATTAATTTATTTAGCTGTAAAGTCACATTGTTCCCTGTTTTTATTGACTAATTAATGAATTATTTTAAAAGTGCTGGTACGTATTTTCTGCCTAAAAACACCTTGTAGAGTATATCACAGCCAATTAATTCCATACTCCCTTGATGCCACAGATGTGTCAAATGCAGATCAGCCTGACATTACCATCCACACACGATCCTGCTGAAAAGAGATGAGCTGCTCTTGTTTGATGCTATAAAGCTTTTCACTGATTTGTAGAATCAGTTCCATTGCTTCAACTGTTCAAAGCCAAGCAGTTATCCATTTCATTCAGAAGTGCCTTTTGCATTCCGCCAATGTATGCAGCTGCCTATAAAACTTAAGAACATGATCCAAACTGTGCTGTTTAAAGCATAAAGGCCTTCTAGTGAAGAATGAGCCTCAGCCTATACCCCAATAACATCTTTGGCATGGCAGCTTTCTATTGACAAAGTTCTCAGACATGTTGCCAAATTCACAGCCAAGGACGCCATGTGGAAGGCTGATGCCATGTGGGAGGCTTCCAGTCAGATTAGAGCATTAGTTTGAAAAGCAACGGTGTGGCTTCTGAAGCCTTGTCGTATATCATCAACAGAATGTGAGCTAGGGACATGGAAAAAATAGATATCATAATGAGCAAAGGAGCCTTTTCTGGTATTAATATTCTGAATATATGTGCCCAGGCAAGTCAGGCCAATGAAAGAAGGAGGACTAAGTATCAGGACCAGGTGTAGCAGCGCCACAAGCAGGGCTGGGAAGCAGTTTTGGATGCAGCTCTGTTGGCAAGTCACCCAGGGTTTACATGCTTCTGGGCATCAGTGGAGTGTAGAAGAAGACCACCAAAGAGACAGCCAAACTTGCTTCTAAATTGCTGTGGATTAGGCAGATGGATCCATGGGTGGGAAATGCTATGTGGACACAAGCTGGGACTTGATCAATCCAGACGGGGTTGCCTGGGTGAAGGTGTCTAATGTTATTAGATGCAAAAACATATGATAACCCCCAGGAAATATCATTGATGATGTTAATAATAATAACAGGTGCATCATTAGATGTGTCTTTAAACATAATGGTATAGAAAGAAGATCAAATAGCCTGGATAATCTCCATCATATTGGACTGAAGGATAATACTTGTTCAGCTGACATTCTCAAACTCAGACTCAAACAGTCTAGGAGAAATGTGATTAAGTAATTGTTTAGTGTTCATTTAGACAAATTCGTGTATGATGATTCACAATAGATATAAAGTTAGGAGCTATTTTTTTCTTACAGAGGTTACCTTGAAGTTTGGGCTGTAGTGTGTCTATTGCCTTTCTCAGATGTCTCACAGGTGGTGATGTGATGTGCACCACAATGTGGCAACACTTCTAAGTGTTTTTAGGAAAACATGCCAGGCGTGGGTTGAGTAGACCCTTCAATCCTTTGCAGTTAATTATTTAAGATATCAGAGGAAACTTCTGCTAGTATTGTGCATAATCAGTGTTGCCTGATTCTTGCTAAATTGATCATTCTCAGCCTATGTAAACATGAAAACATGAACATATTAAACACAGATGAGATCAACTTATTTTATTTTCCAATATTTCATATGAATTTTGACAGAACCATCTTTCTGTTCTCTACAGCATCTATACAGCATAGAAATAAAACACACATCAATATTGCTTTCTACAGAATGGCATGGATAACTTCACGTATACAATATATTTTGCATACACACTCACAAGCATTCACACATTTACTATCTGGTACAAAGACAAAGTCTGGCCCTCTTATTTTTGCTTAAAGTTTGAAATTGGATATTTAGAGCAGAGGGAGAGAGGCCTGATGAGCACAGAGTACCCTAAAAAAGAAAAGACATGGCCTGAAAACACTTGACTGAAACACAGGGCGCTATACTCTGCTCAACTATTTGTCTTAACACCATAGGATCCCTAATATAAAGTGCTGCAGAGGGGATGAGGTTGTGTGAATCTCTGCACCATATGAAGGGAAATGGTGGAGTTATTATGTTGTATGTCTGAGACAGAAGCCCATTTACGCTCTACATCTCATATTTCCTGGCTGTGCTCACAGTAATGATGGATGCACATTACAGTGTTAAATCACCCCACATCTTAACTCTGTCAACAGAGACACCCCCCAACAAATCTCTAGCCACTAAAGTTCACAAAGCGAACAAGCTAACAACAGTACAACATGACCTTGGATTGCACTTGACATAAAAATCTCATCATTTTCCTCCACTCTAATGGCCACAAACGCCTCTAATAGGCACAATCTTACAGAGAGAGGACAATCACTCATGGTGGCTAGCGTGGTGATCCTTGGTTTAACCACCTTTACAAAAGACTGACATAACACCATAGCTTTCCAATAGGATTTTATCTCCCGTGAAAATCTGTATGATTTAGAAAATATGAATTAATACATTGTTGAGACAGCCTGACTTACCTGACCATTCTGGATGCATCACATTCAGATCTGGAAGAGGAGGAAAAAAAACACTGGTTTATTATTTTGTTGAAGGATGCTGCATTATGACAGTAGTGTAATGAAGATTCTAAAGCCATGTAACTTAACCTCACAAAAAGCCTCACTGATCACTATCCTTTGATATAGCAACTACAATAAAGCAGCTAAGTTTAGCATGACAGATGCTGCACTACAGAGTTCATCAATTTGGTGTCCAAAGAAATATTCATTATCTAAATTCATGTTATAACTTAGATGTGACATGCACCAAATGAGATAATCATACTTCACTAGGCATGTCAAAAATATCTCCACTTCTAATGCAGTGGTTATTACAAAGCCGCATCTTGATCTTGTAGATACAAAAAAGGATTTGTTGTGTTTGTTGTAGTTGCTTTGTTGATTTTCTCTTTCTGCAATATTCAAGGAAAACCACAACAAAGCACAAAACATTTAACTGTGCTATACGTGTGTGGATAGATATAGATAGTGCTGAAATACAAGACAGGGCACAGCTGACCTGGCCTATTTGGATATACAGTATCTGAACATTTTGGGGGCACAGCAGCCAGATTAAGACTTTAGTGCAGTTGTGTTTGCAGGTATCAAGTAACACACACATCAGTCTAATGCATGTTTGTTTTTGTTATTACGTGCTTGCTGTCATACACCGTGGGTTCAGGCTCTGTCTCGTGATTTCACAGCCACTATTTGAAACAGACTGCAGTAAATGCCATTCCAAAGCAAGGAAGTACTCTACACCACAGAAATAAAACACAGTCTGTTCTGTGAACCACAGCACTAAGGAGCAATAAAGCTGCTGCATGGCTGCATCAGGACAAATTTATAGAGCTTCTTGTCACACCCTTTGACTTTTCACATGCCGAGCACAATGAGGTATTCATGGTGTAAAGTCAGTACTGTGACTGACTATACACTTATAATATACAGCAGTTGAAACATTTTTCTTTGAGGAATTTACTGAAGAAATAATGATCTTCTCTAATGTGTAAAGCTGAAGCCAGTTATATTTCTAATTTTTCTTCATTGCATTTACTTGTTTTCTTTTCTTCTGGCTCTACCATATTCCTCTCACAAGCAATCTAAACTATCATATATTGCCTCAACATCTGCTCTGCCTCCAGATGTCTGTTATTCAGCAAAATGGCCAAACATTCTTTAATTGTTGCATAAAACTCAGAACAAACTTTGAACAACGGTGGTGCTTTCATATGACCAATCTTCATGATTGTGGAAGTGGGCTGAGCTGAAAACTAGAGCTGGGTCAATATAATGCACTGGTACAATGAGATTCATTGACACACATACTGCAGTTGAAAGCAATTACTGAGGCCATCGATTGCTGTGGATACATTGCTAAAAATGTATCTCACCAAACTATATTTCACAAATATTTTGCTGGATGATAAAATGTCTATTTTTATATCTGCTATCACTAAGCTATGCAGACTGAATGTCACCAGAGCTTTTTTGAAAAGCAAAGCTATATGACATGACAGTGATGAGGCAGTGGTCAGCACCGAGGACAGCTCCTCTGCCCTGTGGAAACATCACCACCACCATCACCACCACCCACCCACAACAACAATTCACAATAATAATAATCTATAAATCCTGATCAGGCCTCAATGATTTTTTTCAAACACTCTGCAAAACTGTCAAGACTTGTGCAGAAGACAGATGGAGAGTCTGCCGCAGCTTACAGAGTGTGAGATACCATCAGTCATAAGCGTTTGTGTGGAACTTCATCACTTTATGCCCTTCATTTCTGGGCCATTGGCTTGTTAAAGCTGCAGGTGATAACAGATGTCACTTATTCTTCACCCAAGCCAATGAACAATTTTGGAAATTACAGACATATTGTTATTTTATTTATCTTCCCATTTTTGTCAAAAAAAATAATAATTTTTTTTTCCCATATATATTTATTGGAGTTTTGTTCTTATATCAAAACAAAAGCAGGAAAAAACACACTCAGAACATCTAGAACTTCCCCCATCCTGAAATCATTGAAAATAAAATGAAATAAATAAATAAATAATAAACAAAAATGCAAAAATTAATTAACTACAAATACAAATTTAAATAAAATATGTATAAATCATATACAACCATTCAGACCTAGTGTGACAAATTGTCCCAACCCCCCNCCCCCCCACAAAAAAAACAAAACAAAACAAAAAAAACTCAGAAGTCTGTTCAGAGCACTCTTCAGGTGCCTCATAGTCCCTATTTTGCTGATTTCCCAGGATCACTATTTATTTTACTGGTATACTAGTTACCTTCACCATTTGATAGACCTCAACAATAGCGGCAGTACTGTCTCAACCTCAACCATACTTTATTTGTCAAAATTATTACCTAAAAATATGAGATTATCATTTTTCTTGCAGTCAGGATGATACTGAACAAATCCCAAGATGAATAAATAGCAGGTCCCTTCTCAGATGATTGATTGTGTATATAGCTTTTGTTACGCAGTTTTTCCTCTGCTATGTGTAGAGGTCCATTCAGATACACTCCTAAAACCTCTGAAAAATGAATGAAATGCCAAATCACATTAGACGTATCATTCCAAACAACATCTCTACAAGCTCTGTGACTGATGGCTCCCGTGGTTGCCCACACAGAAGCCAAATCTCCAATGAAAAGATAAAGACTTCCACCCAGCTGCTTCCTAAAACCAAATCTTTCATGTCCTGTCAACTTCTTTACTCTCTCATTCACCTCAGTGCCAGGGCGTGAGACAAATGCATGTGTGTCAATTTTTTTTGTGCCCAATTTGGATCAGAGACAAACAGGCTGTTGCAGTGAGGACAGGCTGTTTCCTGTTGACAGGGAGGAAACTGACACAGGGAACACAACACAAAAACTGCTGATTCAGAGTTTATCAATCTGCCTTTCTGCAGGAGTAAGTGCAACTGGACACGGCTGCAGAAGTGCATGCGTCTGCTCATTTAATCATAGCTCCCTGCTTTGCCTCCAATGAACTAGAACATCATCTACTGCAGGCAACACAGCTGCAATGATTCACAACTTATAATGTTGCTGAGCATGCTTCTGTGTTTTCAGTGTCTGTGGTATATTTTTAGTGCAATAATTTCTATTTCGTTTTGTACTTTCGAATAGCGTATATCATCCAGGCTTGGAAACTTTCCCCCAAAGCTATTTAATTTTCCTTGCATCTTTCAGGGTGGACCTGTTCTAATATAATTATACACCCATTACTTGTTTTTCACTGTAAAACATTTATAGGGTTAAGCCTTGAAAACCAACAAGTTTCCTAATACTTCATCACATTACCACCCTTATTATGACAATGAGAAAAAAGAGAAGGCTGAGGCAATAAAGGAAGTATTCCTTTCCAAATTCAATAGCTAATCTGGGGTAATTATAGTTCGTCCATAGTTTGCAACTCATGATTAGATTTCCAAGTAAGAAGGTTCATATATTGGTGAGTGCGTGCGTGTGTGTGTGTGTGTGTGTGTGTGTGTGTGTGTGTGTGTGTGTGTGTGTGTGTGTGTGTGTATGGTGGAGATTATAGTTCAAGCTAAAACCCACTAGCATTATTTTACTTGCTTGATCTTCTACTTTCTTCAACTTTAAAATCAGGACATGCATCTTTTATATGCTATGCTAGAAGAAGCAAAGGGCAGGAATCCCATAATGAAATTTAATGATTCCTTAACTAAACTGCTTAGACCAGACTAGACCCTCATAAGTTACCCAAACAGTTTCTGGGTTTGCTGAAAATATCATTCAGCAGCAACCGTGACAGTCACAGAACATTTCAAGCTTTAGTGAACAAACGCCTCGAAGCTGTGGTGAAAAACAATAAATCACATCAGAAATAATAATAAAATTACAAGACTTTTTACTAAAAATAGAGAAACACTTCTTTCAGTTTTGTGGCTCTTGCCTCGATTTACAACAATGTCAGTTACAATGACAATGATCAATGGCTTAAAGCTGCGGTTGGCTATACCAGCTCACTCACACTGACAAGTTCCCTGCAAGAATACTGTGAAGCTTGGCACTCTCATGCAGCTGTTCATATTTACTTTTCATAATTCCAAAAAATCCATGTTTCTCACGCTGCACTCATGATAAAGCGAGAGCATTTCAGCATTTAATGTAGACATTGCTCTTTTTCTCTGATAATGTGCGTGCTTTAGTTCTGCTTCCCTTGGTTCGAAGGCATTTTCTGAGACCACCAAATAAATGAAGGACATTCATCATGTGCTATGCTCCTCAGTGCCATACGTACTGACATCCATATTATCAAGACTAAATGATCTGTATTAATCAGCAGCTAATTACAGGCAGAAATGTGTGTGGCTAAGCAGAGCTAATGAGTCCGTCAGTGGTGCTCCTTATGCTGCTGTCTAATTATGTATCTCTATGGAATTACTGGTGTGTGAATCACACTGGCTGTTTGACCTGATATAAGGGGAGGAGGGCCCATCCTCAGAACCCCCCTCAAATACCCATTCACACACTCACACACCCACAAACCACTCATCAGCACATATTGCTGAAAATTGCTCAAAACAGTCCGTCTTCTTTCTTCATCTAATTTCATTTCACATGATCTATTCATCTAACTTTGCCCAACTAGTCAATAAGTTATTTAGGCAAAGGCCAAAGTGCATCAGCACAGCAGTTTAGCAACTGAACCTTTAAGAACTGCTACACAGACTCTGTCACTCATCAGTATTGATGTCAAGTCAGTGGTGCATTTATTGACAAATGGAAAATGCTTATTTGTCTTTAACATCTCAGTAGCGGTTGAAGGTTTCAGTCTCCTGCAAGTTTTAGTCTATGTGAATACAATCTGCTGGATAATACAACAAGGCTTCAATAGGTTTACTGTATAGGAACCAGTAAAGAGACTGAAAAATCTGATCTCAATATTTACTTAATAAGAACATATCTCAGAATAGAACAGTATCATAAATCTTTAGAGCAACTAGACTGGCAGACTGCCCTCCAAACTGAACTCCAGCATATCACTGGAAACAAACAGGGAGAGAAGGATACAAAAAAATCTCACTTAACCTCTGGCTGCATTCCTGAGCATATTATTTAGATTTAGATCTAGCCTCAGAATCTCTTTGAAACATCAAAGTTCCACAAAAAAAAAAATGTAGTAGTTGCACACTGGCAGCCAGAGTNTCTTTGAAACATCAAAGTTCCACAAAAAAAAAAATGTAGTAGTTGCACACTGGCAGCCAGAGTGGAAACACAGATCACAGACCAATACATATGAGTCATTCTCAGCTTCCAAACAAGACAAAAGTATCATCACAAGACCTGAAAAGATCATAATGGGAGCCTAAGTTTATTCTGTCTTTGTTTACATGGTGCCAAACTTTTTTCCAAACAACTGGTGAGAAGATGCCACAAATTTTAGTTCAAATATTGGCTTGACAAAGCCTCAGACAGCTGTGTGGAAGTTGTGTTTGACATCAACCCATGATGACTAAGATGATGTGTGAGCAGTAGTTCCTCCTCTGTGTTTAGCTGTTGACTCAGCCTCCACCTCATCAGAGATCCACACCACACACTCTCACTTGGCAGAAAACTAGTAGCAGCCTTTCTAAAAGCTCTCCACAGGTACTACGCTACAAATTGCCTTCGATTCAGCTGCTGCATCAGCTGGTTTTGACAGCTGCGAGGTGGATAATTGGTTCAACTGTGAAGAAATAAAGAATGAACAAGCTTCATAGCCGCTCAATGTACGTTGCTTTAGTTTTGATCACAGCTTGTAATGATATAAGGGGGCGGCAAGAGGTCTGAAGCCTTGAAAATGGGGCAAATGCCAGATAAAAGCATCATACAGTAAACTTTACAGAATCCATTTAAGAGTTTAAAAATATCTACATATTTTACTCTATTAGATATTTCACTCAAACTGAGAAAATATTAAATGGAGGGCATTGTACGCATTTTATTAGCCTATATTAGTAAGGTTGTGGGGGATTTTTTGGCTTTAGATTTTACACACCACCATGTACCATTTACAGATTCCTTTTTTTCTGTTTGAGAACTAACTGAAATATTTATGCAAGGGGAAGAACAAAACACGCCATGGTAGCATGTTCCTCATTTCTGAGGCTAGGCGCAATAGTGATGCTTGAGAGCATGACAGCAGCTGGAATGCATAAAAGGAGAAGCAAATGACTGGAAATGAATGACAGAGTGACAGGGTGCTGTACCCTGATCACAGACTGGGGCTTTAATGAAAGATATAGATGTCAATTGACAAATGTTAGCTGCCGAAGAATGCATTTCTCCTCAAGTTCCTGTTTGCAGATCGTATAAGCTCTCCTTTCACAGCACCTTCCTGCTACGAGTCCCGTCTGAGAGAGAGAGAGAGAAAGAGATCACAGTCTCAAGCTCAAAGTTTTTGAAACAGATGCAACATTATACTGCACATTCACACCTGCTATGAAATATGAAAACAACATTATCAAATGTCACAGGAATTAGAAACAGGACATTTTCTCCTTTACTTGCTAAAGTCAAATCAAACTGAATTGAATAAAGTCAAGCAGAGCTAAGCTTGAGGCTTCACGCCTGTTCCGAGCTGTACACCCCTCCCACCACCGCCCCCCTTGGTGTGGCCTTTAACAGTAGCATCATCAGAAAGAGGTAACAGCCCTCATTAAAGCCATTATTATCCTTCTTATGGGGCAACAGCTACATCAAAGGAGGCAAACCAACTTAACTCTCTATTAATAGGCCTGACTGGGGAGGCAGAGGTCACAGAGCTTGGCTTATTTCCAGCATGGCTGAAGCCACAATAAAATGCTAGAAGGGACAGTCCATTACAGCTGAAGGCAGCCTGTGATTTTGAGTGGAAGTTGCAAATAGTCTTTGGCCATTGGTTGAGATTTATAGGTGGGTCTGAATGCAAATCATCCCAGTGTGGACATTAATCTCGTTGGGGTATTTCATTACAGGGGGGTTTGCTGGAGAGAGGGAGTCTATGTGCTCATAAATTTGCTTTGGCACACTGACTGTTCAGCAGATCGTTGGGTAAATGAGTGGATGCCGCCAGCCACAAGAAACAGCTTTCTCCATCATGCTATTATTTCCTGCTGAGGGGTCCCAAAACACATGCTAAAGCTGTTATGCTGGCTAGAGGTGAACTATTTATGAACTTGCCAATTCCCCATCTACAGGCCGCATATAGGGGACTTGGTGAGGGCAGCTGAGGTTTTCTTAACAGGTAACAAATTACAATAAAAGAAGCAAAGACAGGAGCCACTAGAAAAGGCCCAAAAATCCACCAGAGACTCTAAAAAAATAAATCAGTATAAGCCAAAAATCAGTATCCTAAAAGTGCCTTTACAAAATATCTCAATGTCTACAGTTTAAATCCTTGCTATTGACTCCTCCGGCTTGACTCCAAATACAGAGATGCTTGGCCTTCAAAGTTCATTAATAATTTACTGAAATATGCTGAAATACCTGAATGCACATTATTATACTGAAACAATTATATAAAAGCATAGTAACATACTGTACATTAACAATCAACATCACATTTACATTTTGAAGGAGACATCATATTTTTTGTTATTTGCCCTCATTTAGTGCAATATAGTGGAAAGTATTTGTTCAAAACACCCAAAGATTCTGAACTGCCTTAAAAGATTTGTTTTTTTTATTGGCCCTTTACTTCAGTAACATATTCATGTCAACATGTAATACATTCAAATGTACCTGCCTATACAGTACCTGGTTAGACACAGCCATTAAGTACAAAGCTCGTGATTGAGTGTTTTGGCCAGCATCTGTGTTTTACTATCTATTCATGTTATGAGAGCAGGCCTGACACTGCTGGTCAATCAGAAAAAAAAGCAGGGTTTTTTTTGTAAAGGGGCCTTTAAGAGAGAGAGAGAGAGAGTCTGTTTTCACTCAGTGTGAACAGTGGTGCTGCAGCAATAGAGAGCTGAACTATATGTGTGTTTTTTTTTTTTTGNGTGGTGCTGCAGCAATAGAGAGCTGAACTATATGTGTGTTGTTTTTTTTTTGTAAATTATAGCAATGCAAAAGTTTCAACCCTAAATGAAAGTAAGTACATGGATGGAAACCTGTATGGTGAGCTCTTTATGTCTATCTAAACTTAATTTGGATGAAACACTTTCAATTTATAGAAATATTTAGATCATTATGTTACATTGTTCAACGTGTCAGGTTGAGAGTTTACTTTGTGTGCTTGTTTTTCTGTTTAGAAGTTTCTCTGTACATTA
Organism: Lucifuga dentata; assembly: GCA_014773175.1. Lineage (NCBI taxonomy): Eukaryota > Metazoa > Chordata > Actinopteri > Ophidiiformes > Bythitidae > Lucifuga > Lucifuga dentata. The sequence goes on from VXCM01000246.1 coordinate 273,770, forward strand.
CATTAATCTGTCATAGTCATTCTAAACTGCAGTACGATTCAAAAAATCGTGTCTTACATGTATATCAACCCTACATCAGAACATATGACAAAATATAGTCAGTTTTTGTCAAGTTGAAAGTGAAAACAAAGCTTCAAACTGCAGCATAACAGACATAAATAAGAGATGAAGCACATTATTAAAGTTTCTAATGGATCTTAACACTATTTTTGTTAAAGTCTTTTCCCAACAAAAAGGTAATTTGCTCAGCACAATAAAAATGGTATAATCCTCCTGTGACTTTAACTTGTCAACTCCTGGTTTTGAGTACAAGAGTTTAAAAGTTAATGTAGCAGCTAAATGTGCAATATATATATAAAACACTCTTCAAAATAAAATATGGATATAGTGTATATACTGTCAGCCATTTTATTGGACATATCTTTTTTTCTTATGACCCAGTATAAAGGCATTGTTCTGGAACTCATCCTGGCTAATGTGGCACAGAATCAACAATTGAGGGCTTTGCTGCTTGTTCATCAGCACTGAAACATTCATATTAGCTCTATTAGAGCATTAACAGGCAGAGCTGGACTTAGCTATGATTCTGCACATCATCCATCAATATTTAACGGAGAATGGACAAAAGCATTCTTCCTCACAAACATTTCACCCCTAATCCAACACTATACTCTATGTAGACATACAATAAGATACACAATCCACACTATACACTTCCATTTACCAAGATTACACCCTACAGTGTTACTGCAAAAAAATGAATATCCAACTGTGTGGTACAGTGCAATATATATTCATTACCAAAGAGCTCAGTTGCAGAGCAGTACGCAGATTTCTTTTATTGTTGAGCAAAGGATCTGAGCTTAAAGCTTCACTACATTTCCAACATCTTAAAATACGGCAGTTCAGAAAATAACTATGATCACACCAGCTGTTTGTCATCTGCAGTTGAAGATGTTATCTCCCCAGCAATCACATCAGTGTCCCAAATATTGTTTACACTCAGTTGGCTATCCGGGCCTGGGACAAAGTCTGAATGCTAAATGTGGGCTGGCAGATGCATCCACTGAGATAACAAATGAAAGCACTTGCAAACACTATTCCACTCCCACTGGACAGGCTCAGGTCACATTGAAACCACCCTGATTAATCCACCAGCCTCTTCTTCTGAACATTAATCAAGAACAAAAACCAACTTTTACAGTTTTGATCCTTTGAGTCACATGTGACCTTTTGTTAAAATTTACAGACTACATTCATGCACTGATTTAGGTTGCAGTTGGACTTGGTATATCTTGCATTACCTGTCATTTGATTCCAAAGCGATCTTAAGGGGATATAAGTAACTGCAGAGGCAGGTTAAACAAACATCATTAGGAGAGAGAATGCACTGTAGAAATTCCATATGGTCAGCATAAATACTGGCAGACTAAATGGCTGACAAGGCAACAGAAGGAACCTGATATGTATTTGCTAATTTGTGCCTGTGAGTGCTACATCAATCTCTGATGTATGTGCTGAACAGTGACGATGGATTTGAACTAGTGATGGGAAACAAATGATTATAACAGCAGCATTTTACAAAGACTTAAGTTAAAATTCAAAAACAGTGAACAGGGGTAGTAGATGGGATTTCTAGCTTTAGATTTAAAGAAAGTGACCCACTGAGGCAATGAGACATACTCCTCCTCTGCCGATTCTGTTTAACCAGCTACTCGGGGTTACAATCATTCAGGTGGACGAGTTTATGGATCCACAGCAGGGTCAGTGCACACAGAGATGATTTTCAATACCTGTGCAGCACTCGCAGCGCCTGAGAACCTGACCAACAAGAGCATGTTCTGCAGAATTCACAGACAAATCTGTTGACTTGGCACCACATGCATCAGAAGCGCATCAGACTCCCAGCACTTTTTTTTTTTTCNCTTTTTTTTTTTTCCAAGGAGGGTACAGAAACCAACCTTACAAACAAGGTAGAGGGAAAAGTCTTTCATGTGCAGCCAACACACAATAGTAGCAAATGATCTAAACTATCATTTAGTACAAAACATTATCTATTCATTATTTTAGAACAATATGGTTGTTATCCACTGTATGTGTGATTTTCCTTTCATCTACCCACCTGTCTGTCTGTCTAATGACAAAGTCACTTCCTGGTAACATTACAGGCCACAGATAACTGAGGTTTGGGTGTACAGCTCTGAAAAATCCTGTACACATGGGGTTGAAATAACAACAATCCATCCCAAATAAATAAATCATACTGTTTCTGCTTCCGCACACTTACTGCCAACTGCCAAATTTAGGATCTCTAAAGAAAAAGTGTCAGTTTCTGTGTTCAAACTGACACAGACGTCTGTCAATAGGAATTTTAAGTAATGAATTCAGATCACTATGCATGGTGAAAAAGCAATGTCAGATCCATTTTGCTTATTAAACAATATTTTTCATGACAGGCTTATGTGCTGAACAGCGACGATGGATTTGAACTAGTGATGGGAAACAAATGATTATAACAACAGCATTTCTCGTTCAGCAGAACTCTGAAGATAAAGATTAAAAGCTGCTAAAAGATTCATTTGTAACCAAGAATGTTTTAAAGAGTAGTATGAAAGCGACAACATTTACTTAACATGAACGCTTACTAAAATTTGGAAATTATGTTCAAGATCAACTTAGAAAGGAAGATTTGAAATGCAAAAGGGCACAAAATGAATAAAATAGACTTTGTAAAGATGCTTGGTTCTCTGGGTCATACCACCACAACACAAACTGGAGCTCATGGCATAGTATTGTTGCCTCACAGCAGAAGGTTCCAGATCAAACCTGACTTTGTGCTTTCTGCGCAGAGTTTCCATATGGTTGAATTTCCACATGAAGCTCAGTAAAGTAGAACTTAACCCTGTCATCTGTTAGGGGAAATGGGTGAGTGTTACATTCTTCACTTCTGCATGGATTTCAGACAGGGTACTGATCACCATCCAGTAAAAAGTGAACCACAGTGTGTGTGTGTGTGTGTGTGTGTGTGTGTGTATGTGTGTGTATGTGTTCCAGTTACTGAGGAATCACACTGCTTTGTCTCACTAGTAAAACTTCTATCAAGGTACTTAGAATGACTCCTGCTGTCGGTCAAGCATCAGACTTTCAAGAAAATGAGGATTACATCGCAGTTGCAAAACAGAAACATGACTTTTTACCCCTTCACAGATAATTGAGGACTCAGGGGATTTTGCTAATCCTATCTATGTGTGTATGTGATAACAAACGATAGTTGACAGCAGGATTTCTCAGTCATTCAAGACCCAGAGCGCTGTTGGTTTTCTATCCTATCAGCTACTTAATTGTTAATTCCTCATTTGTGTAATTCCTTGTTAGATACCTAGAAAGTCAAACCTTCCTAAACACACTAAACCTTCCCTTCTCTCCCTTGATATGCAGATTACCAAAACAAATGGCATTAAGATGGCATCTCTGCTGTTATGATATCTGACATCAATATTCAGGCTTTATCAGCATGCATTCTCTGATGTGAACCTGAGTTTTACAGCTATTTTGTTATGTGGTCAAATGAAGGTCAGCAGCACCTCCATGTCTGTTTAGTAGTTTTCTACTTAAAAAAAAAAAAACAAAAAAAAAAAANTTAGTAGTTTTCTATTTAAAAAAAAAAAACAGGTGGACTGTCCTATTTAATGAGAGATGGGCAACTGCCCTAAATGAACATGTTGAGGAAACACACTGTCCTCTTCAGTCAGTATTTGATCTGACCATCTCCTATATTGTCACGAGCTCTGTGTAGCGGCCTAAATAAATAAATAAAAGCTTTAAAAATAGACTGTGGATACAAGCAGCTAAACTGAGGTTTCTTCTGTCAGCAATCTACAAGGACCACATAGATAGCTGAGAATCCCTATCAGGTGACAGAGGTCCGGAACAATTACTTTCACTAACAGATTTACCAATTATTTTTTCAATTAATACTTTAGTCTATCAAATGTCAAAAATGACTCTCTTAAAATGGCTTTTAGTTTAATCAGCATCTAGTCAGACCTTGCTTTGGAGGTATGCTGGGAAAGACAGACTTCCAAGCAATCCCCTTGTTTTTATGGCAAAGGATATCTGGGTTGCTGTGATTGGTTGTTGCTGCTGTGACCCTCACCTTCCCACCTTGATATGTGGCAAACAAACTGGATGGATCAGCATTTTACTTTTTAAGTACACACCTTTTAAATCCCACTTTCTCTATGCTAAAATTACTTTTGCAGTTCTTAGATTCACTCTGAATTCTTTAAAATGTTCACTGCACTTAAATGACATTTTGGATTCTATATGCTCCATAAACCTGACTTTACATTACTGGCAACTGTCATATTTCATCAGGTTCACTGAGGTAATCACAGCCTGCCCAGGAACCTCTGTACCAGTCTGTTCAGGCACTGTGTCCATAGAGAATGAGAGATGGCAACATAGGCTGATATTCCAGAGAAATGAGACAGAATAGTCCTGAGTGCTGAGCTGAGATTTATAAATGGAACATGCTAAAGGTCAGTGCTATAGTACGTCCTAATCTCACGAGTCTGGTTCATCCACCTGCAAAGACATACTGTCGTGAGTCATCTGAATTGATTTGTTGCCACTGATCTTCATGGCACTTACACGCCCCTGGAGACAAAGGTCAAGCACAGTCACATGATTCTGCAGACTGTCAAAAGCTGTGTTAAATGTCTACATGCTGAGGCATTATTGAGATACTGTACAGCTAACAGAGTGTTAACTTTGAACGCAGCAATAGGGTGAAGAGGGTAATCCTAACAGTGTTTCTGATTATAAGGGTCTTTACCACCACTGCTCCTGAAATAACGCTGTGTTACCTTCGCTGTCTGGCGTTTAACCTATTGACTGAGCCAGCCTGAAAAAAAACATAAAAAATGTAATATATTGAACCAACTGCATAATGGATCTATTCCATTTCTGTTCTATTCCCAGGGGTTGTAGCTATTGCAATCGAGATATCATAGATTAATGCGTCTGTCCATGCAAATCAACTCTACTTCTAAGAGCACAGAGGGCTTTAACACTGGCCTCAGTTACCAACTAAACTAAACTAAACTAAAGCATACAAATATGAAACTAATTGCAATCAATCTTAAAAAATGACAAAGCAGAAATCATCACATGACCCATGAGGCCTAAGTGGTCCAATAATGCTTCCTGAGCCTCATTAATGTGATAAATGCAGCTGAAACAGAGTGCAGTTACACAGTCTCTGATACAAGATGAAAACAGAGACAATTCTGGGTTGAAAATGAATATGTTGAGAAAACATACCTGTTTTCTCAGCATACTGGGATTTATTTATCTCAGTGCCTAATGATTTGAGATGCTACATTGTTGTGAATGGTTCAGATTTCCAAATAGTGTCAGAGAAACTGTACTGGAAAGTAGCCTACAGCTTTACTGCTGCCGTGCGTAAATCATCGCCCTTATGTGCCCAACATCAGATGCCAAAGTAGCCTTGTTGCAAATGCGGATCACAGTGTCTTCGAGCTAGACTTACCCTCCAGTTTTAGCAGCAATATCTACTTGGATCGAGGCTCATTTTCAACTTGCTAAAACACTTATGAAGGAGGAAAATATCGTCATCACCTGTCATTGACAAACAATTGGTCGATATCGTTATTTCTTACTTTTCTTGCGTGATATTTTCCTTTATGGCTCCCAGCGTGAGAAGGCTGTTGCCCTGCTGCAGCCTGCAGGTTGCCAGATGCCGCTGATACTGCTCCTTCAGACAGACGTTCTCCGTGCACAAGTCGGACACTTGCTGCTCCAGCTCCTCTATCCTTCCCCTCTGCCTCTCCAGCAACTCCTGCTGGGTCTCGATGATTTTGTTAAGCTCCTTCAAATATTCCGCAGCCCTGTTAGGGTTCTCGGTCGGGCTGTCCATGTCGCTCCGACAGCCTTTAGAGCTGTGGTTCCCTGTTGTTATCACACAAGCCGTGTGTGTGTTAACCCAGGCTGGGTTTACGCACAACAAATCACAAGGTTGCGTCTTTTGCGCTTCGCCATTGTTTTAACTCGATATGAGTGAAGGTTGAAGACCATTAAAATACTCCGGTACGCGCGTTTAGGAGTCCCACTGTGCAAACCGAGAAGCTCCTCATTCAAAGCGATCCAACTGCATTTTGTAATTACGCATCAAAATAAATCAAAACAAGACTCAGTTGCCAGGATCAAATCTGGGTCTGTGTGAGGTCTGGCTGTTCCTCATGTTGGCGGCACGGTATGACATTTTCTGTTGGCACCTTTTGCTCCATGCTGTTCCCGTGACTTTTCGTAAACAGACGCTGTTTGTCAAGTAGGCGGGGTTTTCAAGTTTTATGAACCTGCAGGTCGCAATGAGTGCGAACGTGTCCTCCTCTGGTTGCAGCTGGAAATGGATTTAGGCTCGACACAGAGATGTTAATACGCCATGTTTATCAGTTTCTGCTCATGTTAATCTTGGATTTTCATCGAGAAGACCCCCCCCCCNCACACACACACACACACACACACACATACGCATTCACACACACTTGATAACAAAATCGTTGGGATCCTTTTTATTTCTCTGCAGACAGTCTATATTATGCTGTCAGTGCACTGCCATTTCGCCAGGCTGCTCTCCTAGTCTGATGATTAGGGCAGTTAAGGGCAGTCTGTGTTGGTGGTTGAGTCAAAAAAGGCTTAAATAACGATTCAGCACATCTATATGTATGGCAGGAGTTTGCAGATTTACACAGGCCACATCCCAGCGGGTATGAGAAAGCAAACTGCAGCAAAGCACTGCTCATTAATATAAACAACCTGCTCCTAATTGAAATGAATGGAAGACCATCTCATTCCCATTTTGCATATCTACCCCTGTTCCCAACATTTTGCCATCAAAATGAATTAAGTTGGAAAATAGAGCTTAAAACAGTGGAACTAACATTTCTATATCTTTTAAAGGAAGGAAACTGAGTAGGAAAAAACATTAGAACATCCCTATAGGATGTGATATTATGTATGTGTTCTGATAGAGAGGTGGATTGTATAGTGATGAGGCAGAGGGATGGGACAGTTTGTTTTATTCAGTCTAGTGCCTGTGATCACTCCACCTTTACTGGGTTTCTTATCAAAGCTATGGGGAGATAATACACACACACGCACACCTACTTGTCAAAAACACAGAACCACTCAAGCATTTTCACATCCGCCTCTTTCCCCACGCTCCTTTTCTTTTGATTATTTTTTCAGTTCCGTTGAGAAACTACATTCCTGGATGCAGCTCAGTGCAAACGGAGAGAATGAATGCTTTGTCCATGAAATCTCAGGCTTTACATTCTTAGTGGGCCAAATGAAGGAGGAAATGCTGTGCTTAGAAATTCTGAGTTTTAATGTGTAGGCACATCGCAAAGCTGTATGTGCAGCAAACCAGTGACAGTGGGAAGCCCTTTAGGAGCATGGAGTGCAGATGGAGTGCATTAGGTTTCCTCTGGTTCTCTAATCCACATGGCAGGAGGCCAAAGAGGAGTGCAAGAGCTTCAGTTCACTCAGAGACATGCCACCCAGAAGGATTTACAACTGTAGACACTATCAGGGTAATCCACCTTGTGATGTTACATGTCAAGATATATTAACATTTCTATTCCAACTATTTATTCCTTCAGACTGATAGATGTAATCATCAGGTGTACCTATTATGTTCTCTCTGCATCACAACAAACTGTGATGGACTTCAGCATGAAGGCCCAGATTTGAATTCACATGTCACAGCAAAGTATTAGACCTGTTAAGGTGTCCTTGGATGAGACAATGAGTGAGCTGTTTCACCAGAAAAAAAAAAAAAAATCATGAAAAATCAAATACCTCTAAACCTTAATCTGACACCACAACCAGGCTACAGTACAATACTGTGCAGCTCAGACCTTCACTCACTAGAAGAAGCTCTTTAGAGTTTTGGAAGCAGTGGGATTCATATTTTGTGGATGAGGAACACTGCAAACCACAGGATGTTAACCACTTCAAAACACACTGCTTGTCATTATCATGCTCTTGGGCTCTGCTTCCATCCTCTGGATGACCAGTCTTAAACCGGTGCCAGTGCAGATGCCAGCCAGAGAGATTTATTTTGTGAAATCACTCATATCTTTCCACAGAGGCAAAGCCACTCGGAAGAACTCTCAGTTCAACCCTGCAAAACATTTGCCAGCTGTGATGGAAGATGGGACTCAATCATTTAACCAGCAGAGTGGAAAACCTTTCTGAGAATACTAAGTACCCTGCCAATGCTGTGCCAAGCCTAACAACCATTTCATATACATGCAGAGGTATGATGGATGTGAAGTGGCAGACAACATTACAGGCAATAACTTAATTTACGTTTCTAATATTCACATACTATGTAATGAAAGCCATAAACACCAAAACTAGAATTTCCTTAATGGTTTTCTCCTGCAACAAATCAAAATATTAAGAATTTAAAAGGTGCTTGATAAAGTTTGCATACACATTGTGCCATTGTTTATCCTATAACTTCTGAGTGCTGGAATTGTGCAGCTACAACTTAATGTGTTCATAATTTCTGTAGCAGAGCCCCAGGATATATAAAGGCCACTTTGAGAGCAATGAGAGATTGATGACTTGTGCTTGCTGAGGTTTAACACCAACATGGCTACTTTAAGTTGCCTTTGGAAAATAGAGTGCACACTAAAAGCTCCAAATGCAATCAGACAGTCTGATGTAGAGTCTGATGAAGAGCAGTTTAAAATGTCACTTAGTTGTTTGGAGAGATCATACATTACTCATTACACTTTCAGTATGCAGATGCCAANAAAATGTCACTTAGTTGTTTGGAGAGATCATACATTACTCATTACACTTTCAGTATGCAGATGCCAATTTTAAATTTTTTTTTATGCATGTATTTATTTATTTATTTATTTTCCTTATGATCAGTGTAGCACCTGGTTCATTTTATTCAATATGTGANTATTTATTTATTTATTTATTTTCCTTATGATCAGTGTAGCACCTGGTTCATTTTATTCAATATGTGAATTGTGTCTTATGGGAATTTGGAAGAGTCTATATACTGACTGACTCATGCTGGCTGACTGTGCAATTTCCATCCATCCCAAAATATTCCCAGGTTAGATTGGATATATAATCCCTTTAGCGTATTCTGGGTCTGCCCCGTGGTCTCCTCCCAGTTGGATGTGCCTTGTTGCTGTTGTCTGGACTTGCACCATCTTTTCTCGTCACACCAAGGACCACAATATAAATAAATCATGGACTTTGCTGTCATTTGTAGTTTTTTTTTTTTTTTTTTTTTTTATTAGTTTTTCAGACCTACCTATATATTTTTTTAAAAGATACAAATCACAATGACCAAATGTACAAAACAAAAAAATCTGTGTTTGGCTGACAGCTCCAATCTCTTTTAGTAAGAGATTTTGCTTAGGCTTCCAGTTATGGTGACCTTCTCACACCAACCTGATTATTCTGTGGGAAGAGGCTTGCTATTCTTGTCAGGTCTCATTCAGTGGCTGGCTTCATTGATCCCCTCCACTGACAGCATAGTAAGCCATCTGGAACAGCAGCAGCTTCCCTTCACCCAGGAAGCAGCTCTGTGGCTCTCAGCTAGACAGGCTGACAGGTGGGGTTTATGCAACTCCTCTGCTTTAACACAGAGAATAAATTGAGTGTCATTTTAGCTTAACACGGACGACTGCCCTAATGAGCTATAGATATACTGTATGGTCATGTTTAAAACCCACATAGCACCATTATTTGATGGGAGTAATTTCAAAATCGCCGTTTCCATTGTTGAATTCATTACAGTTTAACTGAAGCAGGCAGTAAATGAGTAGCTGTTCTACTGGTGTGCTGCTCTGCCCTTGTCTCCCAAAAGCAGCTGCTGAAATGGATAGACAATAAGTTGTTGTGATTTTTGTGTACAGCACAACATGCCACTTAAATTTCTCTTTTTCTAGGAAAGCAAATATCTTAAGAATACCTTTAAGCCCCTTGTGCCCATGTGCTTCGCAGACTATCCCCGGGGTTAAAGTGGGGCTAATCTGTTTTATACCTCGGGTATATTCTGGGCTAGTCCAGTTTAAAACCTGGGGTGATTTAGGCTAGGCTATTTTATATCCCCCAAGACCAGATTATACCCCCACACTCAGACACACAATATTCAAGGATGCATAAATTTTTGGTTTTATTGTTTTATTTCACAGACTTTCAACCTTATAATTTATCAAAAAGGTTTATGTTGCAGTGACATGTTATTTTTTAAATTATGATGGAAAGGGACTGTGGACATTGAAATACAGACTAATTTATGAAAAACACAATAATCTGGACTAGTGGGGTATAGTCTGGTCTAGGTCAAAATATACACCAGGGTATAAACCATCCTGGGCTATTTTAAACCCCAGGGTATATTTTGGCCTAGACCAGACTATACCTGGGTATAGTTTGGCGGGGGCTTAATCTGGCCTGCTACACCCGGTTCTCCAGAGTTTTCCCATAAAGACCTCTCAGGCATGTATAGAGACTATCATCTCCTCTGAGAAAAAAGGAACATGTGAGAAATATTGCCATAAAAATGATTCATTTTTATGGCAATATTAGCTGGTACCAAATACCAGCTAATATTGGCTGGTATTCGGTACCAGCTAATATTGGTACTGTAGCTGGTACCAAATATGTCCAATTCAGGATTATTTCTCATATGCAGCAGTTAATTGTGGGATTTCTGTATCTGCAAATAATATTTCCAGAGACTTCTGTAATTAGCAATGGGTAATAACTCAGGTACTTTTAATATTGAAATATTCAATGTCAAAACACTCAGAACCGTAAAGTGCACAACATGGATGCTGTGCAGCTCTTAGCAGCTCATCTGGTTTTGTCACCCACTCAGGGTTGTGTAGCAGTTTGTGGAGACTTGTAGGAGTTTACAAATGACCGAGGTGACTGGGACCCCCCCACAGCAGTCCAGACCACAGTCATAAGCAGATGGGAGATGTTTGATCAGTGGTGTCAGACCTTTATACATCCTCAGGGAGGCATCCTTATTCCCTCCATTTGTGTGTAAAACAGATGATTGGGACAAGATCAGCGACAGCTCAAGCACAGAAATGAAGGGCGCTCATTAGCCTGCAAACCTCACCAAGGCCAAACAAGCCTAGACAAAATTTTTCTAATAAGCTACTTGTTTTTAAATTGGTCTGACAATTTCATGGGAAAATCAGTGCTCTGTATCTGACCCATCCCAACTACTAGGAGGAGCCATAGTGCAGCATCACCAACCTAACAGCCAAATGATTTTAATGGGAGAGGAAATAAATACCAGTAGAAAATCCACACATACACAAGGGGACAACATGGAAACTCCACACAAAAATGACCAGGCAGGGGGCTTCAAACCCATGACTGTATTTTTATAAGGCAAACAGTGCTCACCATTGTGTCATCATGCTAAAAGAAATGACCTTAAGTGTTTTGTCATGATAAATAGTAGTTTTTAAAATTTATTCAGATCTGGGCCAAATTGCACCTACTAGTTGGTCATTGGGGTAAATATGCCTGGCGTCTTTTCAATGACTGGTCTATTAATTTGAGGAAATCTATCTATCTATCTATCTATCTATCTATCTATCTATCTGTGCATCCATCCATCTGTCCATCCATCCATCCATGCATCCATCCATCCATCCATCTATAGGCCATCTCATAATATTAATGAATCATTTTTAAAATTCCTGGATTGGCACCAAAAATTTAAGAAGCTTTTTTCCCCGGGTCATGCTTCCCTTCCTTCAAAATCAGTTCAGAATGTTTTGAGTGATGCTGCCAACAATCAAACCCAACAAGATGTGGCTGAAAATATAACCTACTTAGTGGAGGTAAACTTGATTCTGGAGGAACCATACCTTTATATGCAGTAATTCCTTTGAATTAGTATGTGTATCACATGCCTTAATCAATGTGATTGCTTGCTGGAATGTCCAGTTCAATCTGTCTCCTTTTACTGCACTGTTTATGCACAGATAAACAAGAAGGTAAATAAAGACAAAAATAGCGTACTGCAGATGAGAGGAAGAAAAAACAGCACCGTGAAAATATCTCACCTTAAAAAATGTTGACAGAAAAAAGATAGGATAAGGGAAATTAAATGTCAACACAATGCAACAAGAAGGAAAATTTTAAAAAAGCATAAAAGATTGGATCAATAAAACAGCACTGATGCAGAAAATTAATTCGTAGGGAAGTTGGTAGACAAAGTAGGAGCATGAGTGGGTTTCCTGAGTGCTAGTGAGGGAAAAAGCTATTTAATCAGAAATGATCTACATCTGAATTTGAAAATACAGATGAAGAGATGCTGCAATGACTCTTCTTCACTTCTGACTGTATTGGTAGATGAGTACAAATCTATTTCTAAACGTTCCTACTGAACTTATGACGATCATGTATTAATATACAGACAAGAGTGATGCTGAATATTTTAAGTAAAAAAAAAAAAACGTTTATTAGCAAAGGTAAGGACATATTCACACAAGTAAACCAGCTCATTGCTACTCTGGTATGTGCTGAAAGCGATTCAGATTTGATTGTAAGGCATGAAAATGAAAATAAAAATATTACCCAACTGATAAGCGCAACATACTCCTGTCACAATCAGCATAAATACATTTACTTGTCAAAATGTTATCTTCAAGTACAAAAATAGTTAATTTAAAACAATGCCACTGTTAAGTTATGTCCAGTAACTTAACTCTACAGTAATCTCTTCCTGAAACTGGGCAGATAAGAACATAAAACATTTTTCAGGAACAAGATCGGCTCACATTGGTTGCTTTTGCACTGAGGCAACAGTGGCATAAAAACTGAAAAATGTTTCACATTTAACTTCATATGGCTCAAAACCTCACTTAAGAAAAACAGAAGGATAAACTCTGAAAGAATGAATATCCCAGACTTTTGGTGTTTAGGACGATGTGCACATTTTGAAGGGTTCATTATTTTCATGGAGGATGGTTTCAGTGGACATTTTCACAAAACACATAACCAGCAACATAACAAAGCACATTTTCCCTCAACAGTTTCAAGTTAACATTAGCTGACAACTGTCATACAAGAATGTGGATTATCCTGAGTTACTAACTTTCACATCATCTCAAACATTGATTATTCATACAAACGCAAACAGCAAACAAATACATAAAGCAAACTTATTTGAGTGCAAACTACAGATTTGTTTTTTTTGATCAAGTCACCAAACGTTGGTTTATAATGGACTGGTTTTGTGTATAAATTTCAAAAGCATACCATCTAGAAACAAAACTTACATAAACATATTCTCACACATAAATTTAAGAAAGTAACACAGTTATCAATTTTCAGTTCAACAGATTTGCCATATTGAAATGTAAGGATCTGTGTCAACTTTGCAGTCACATCCCACAGCTTTCATTCATCCTGAAGGAGAGAGGCACAGTCAGTAGATATTAATGGCCTGTGGTGTTCCACTTTTGAAGAAAGGATGGCTTTTATCAGTCAGCACTAGGCATTGTGTGGTTGAAGGAATTTGATACTGGCAAGCCAAAACCTGAAAGAAAGAGCATCAAAAGAGTTAACACAGCACCAATAACAGATCAAAGCAGAGAGATAAAAAAAATATATATCAGAGAATCAGGGACAAACATGTGGTGCAAAATAACTGCTGGTACTTAAAGGAGATTTAAACACTTCAAAGTCACAATGCGACAGCCTAATTAGAATTGCAATATATATAAATCTCTCCCAAACATAATGTAGCAGCCAGAGCACCGGCTATAAATTGTCTGAAGCAACTTCATTCAGAATAAATTGAAGAAGTGGGTACTGATACAGTCTGTTTTTTTGGTCTTGCTTCCAAATGAGCTTTAAATTTAAAGGCAGAGGAAGCATTTCTTTAAAAAACAGTCTATTTTCACTGGCAGAAAATTGTCTTGGATCTTGTCCATCTTTTCTCATTCTCAGTTAACCTTTAGGCATTGGTCAAACTTTTTCTTTCAAGACCAAAGTGTGGTAGAGCTAATGCATAATAAATATATTGCTGAGAGTTAATACCAACTTCATCTGAATGTTCTTTATAGACTTGGTTTCCAAATAGTCTATAGTGGGACAGATGAAAGTGCCACGATGAAAGTGTCCTACCTGAGATGAGTGGTGTCATCTGGATGAAAGCAGGGTGATGAGCTTAATTCCTTGGAGTGAAGAGCGAGTGGCAGACTGTTAAAGGAAAAAAAAAAAATTGAAAACATCCTTGCAGCGTTTGAAGAGCTCAGTATCAAATCACAGAAGTTATCTGACTCATTTTGTTTTTAGTGTCTTTTTGTATAATAGAGTGAAACTATAACTGCTACAAAGCTTTTCAGCTGTAGCTGTCTTTCTACAGAGATGAACTGACCCACCAATGACGATGACAGCCGTGCCGGCCAGCAGAGCAAACAGGGTGAAGAACATCATCTGGTAGGAACCCATGAAGTTCTCTTGACCCTGCGTGGTAGCGCTGGGTTCAGCCATGTGAATCAAAGTCACGGGGATGAGGAGACTCTGGCCTGAGGAGGAGCTGCTTAGAGAAATGGAAGCAGAGGTGGCTCCCTGCGGGTCTACAATGCTGACGGTGTACTTTGAGAAACTGGGGAGGCCAAGATAGACCTCCTTCTCTTGGACGGCAATGATGGGAGGATTACATGCCACCTGATATGGAAAAAACGGTTTATGTATCTGGCATTTCTTCAACAATAAGCTAAAAAACCGACTGGTGGTGCATTTTATTTTGTGTTCTAGAGGAAGTCGTGTTGAGCCTGACCTCCATGTTGGACAGAGCGGCAGCAGGGCCATACACCATCAGCTCAGTGGACGGGTGCAGGTTAGAAAGCAGCAGTTCGGTCTGTTCGGTGTAGAGGCCCGGCTCTATGGGCAGACGTTTGCTGACCTGCTCTCCAGAAAAGCTGCTGCCCTCCACACCCGCCGTGACCAGCAGGTTGGTGGGGGACACGCTGAGCATGTGGGTCTGTTGGTCGCTCACAGGCTGTAAAGTCAGGGAGCACGTGTAGAAGCCTGGGGCGAAGATGGACAGAGGTAAAAGACAAAGGATAATATGTTTTATTGAGGTGTGTATTTTGGACAATAGCTAGTCTTTAGAGGTGCAAGATAGGTATGAGTAACAACTGCACTGATATTCCCACTGAGTTCTACATACAGCGGACAGGTGTGTTAAGGTGTGGAAGTAGGCAGGGGTTTAATTTCTCTTTCAAGCCTTCTTTATTTTCCTTCACACACATACTTTCTTCAACTACATCAATCACTGTCAATGCCGTAAATACCTCTGAGGAGAGACCATCTGAAAGTGTTCACCATTATCACCATTTTATGATTCACTGCATTGAGACCACAAAGGCACACAAAAGACATGGTGGGACACCACATCATGTGACCCTCCTTCTGAAGCACACAGAGAGACCTTCATGATCTCTGTGGGCTTCAGCTGAGGGCTAAAGCCTTTCAGACACAGTGGATCCCCTTTGAGACAAATCAATCACTGGTGTGAAATCGCAAACTCAAAGTAGGTAGACCAGTGTGTTCAACCAATAGGGGGTCTCTTTTAAGGTCCATGCTAATTTCATGCCATGGCCAATGCAGGGATCATTTGATTGTAAAGGGTATTTTCCTGCTCCTCATGCAGCGCTTTCACATAAATGCTGTTGCCTGATCAGACTTAGCAGATATTTCATTGAAGACTGATCACGTAGAAACACTTAATAGATGAAATGGCAGAGCTACAGTAATGATTTAATTGTGGTATCCAATTATAAATGATTAATCATGAAGTATTATACACGTATGCCTGTACAGCCACAGACATGATCTCTGTGATATAAATTTTGAGTCTTACCAGTGTTGGAGTCAAAGCCGGTGTGTGTTTTGAAGACGTCATACGCAGGAAAGTCAATGGCATTGCTGGTGAAGCTGAGGTGGCAGCTGATGGAGCTTTCTGGCTGCAGCTGAGCAACAGCATCAGTCTGAGCAGAGGAACATGTTCCTGCAGAGAAGAGAGCACAAAAACCTTCATTCCATGCTTATGTTAACTCCAAATTAAAATTCTCGCAAAATTTAATATTCTATTTTTTTTTCTTAAGCAAGGACAAGGAATTAATTTAGGATTAGACTGAGTCAATACTATACCTATGAGGTTGGTTCCTCTTTCTCTGGTGGTTAGCAGGACCTTTGTCTCTTTGCCGTTCCTGACTGGTCCATCTTGAGCCATTGCTGTTGTCTTAGTAGCTGCTTCCACTACAACCTAGAGGATCACACAGAGGAAGAGGTTAATAAACCCTTAATAAGGTTCTGATGTTTGCTTTGAATAATCTGCATTAATCTGATATGTGCTCAGTAATTGTGAACATTAATCACATTAGAATGTTAGGGAAATAATCTAGTAAACACACTTCAGCTCCTAATATGACATTGCTGCTAGTTCTGCCGCTGTTTCCATTGACAATGATGAAAAGTACACCTTAATCTACTTCTTTAGCAAATTTAGCATGCTTACGAGCACATTTCTCCTTGACTCTACCAAAATTCATGAAATATCACCAATTCTCACAGTGCTAACAGGAAATGTTCATTTAGAAGTAAAGGCTATGTTCAGGTCAGGTGTGAGGAAGCATAACTCGATAGCATATGGCGACATAAGAGACAGAGCTAATAAATCACTCCATCATGTACAAGTCATGCAAGTCATGTTATAAGTCATCAAAAAGTCACACACAATTACAGAGTTACTGAAAAGAGATGATGGATATGCCGTGAACATGTTGTACTGTATAGCACTTTCTTTTAGTCTCGTTATGACATATTACTGAAGGACTGATACAGTGGGATGCACCGACACTTAAGATCAAAAGCTCTGGAGAATAGAGAAATGTGAAATGTGCATAATAAAAGAAGCCAGAGAGGTGTGCCATTTACATAATTAGACTGTTCATAATCTATTTCTTGTAGCTCATTCATCACAGCTGCTACCAAAGGAAAAGAAATATATATATGCCAGGGTACACCTCATTCTTTATCACACATCTGTCCATGAAGCATTGCAGCTAAGGTGATGGCTTCCATTGTACCTCTCTGTATGATCTTAAAATCCCAGGCATCTCGTAGTACACAGTAACTGTTCCGGAGTCTCTGGCTACCGCTGCACCAGTTTTAGGATCCACCTGAAGCACGTCGTTAGCAGAGGAGCTCCATGTACCATGAACGCCTGCAGAGAAGAGAAAATCACCTCAAGCCTGTAAAAACTGCAAACACCTTGTCCAATTAAAGCTGCTTATACTATATTTAAACAAGGCATAACTTTATCATTATCAAAAGTATTTCTTCTTTATTATCTAAAAAGGAATTTACCAATCACTTTCTGTTTGTACGAAATATATCTACTCCTTAACAAACTCAGAGGCCTCTCACCTTCTGCGCTAATAAATTGGGCAGTGAAGCAGATCACATCTCCCACAACTAATCGTTGGGCCTCCTCTGGGTGGATGGCGTGCTTCACAGGCAGAGGAAGGTAGTCTGCCACACTCATGTGTTTCCTGTCCCACACTGCGAGAAGGGTGAGGCCTACGTTGACCGTCCTCACTGTCACAGTGTTGTTTCCAGGCCCAATCCCCACCTGAACCAAGTCATCCCTGAAGGACAGAGCAGAGAAACAAGTTCAATGGTGGAATGAAGTAATAACTGCACTGCGTATTTTCCATCTTGTTCCGCTCTCGCCCTGATCAGCTAAATCAGGTGAGTTAACTTGATCAACAATTGCTGCCTCCCAGATTCTGACTGGCTAAACAAACCTGATGTAGCTATTTATTTGTGGGTAGAGCAGGAAGGGATGGAAAATATGCAGAGCTGTGATACTCGAGGACAGGGTTGAGAACCACTGATTTAAGGTACAGATAATGCTCCTTCAGAATGTAAACTTCAGAAAAAAGCAATAAAGCAATAAGAAAAGAAAAAGCATTAAAACAGTACATAAATAAGATTTTACCAGTTATAAAAATGACATGAACTCTTGCGGTGTAACAGAACAAACTCTTAACATATGTGTGAATGGAAGCTCTTTTATACTAATAAATTATAAAAAGAATTTTATTTAATGTTTTATCAAATCAAGTCCTTTAATGTACACATAAATATATGATTTGGGAGTATGACATAATCTCAAACACAATGTCCTGGATTAGCTTTTCTAATATCTGGAGTTATTTGCATGTTGGTATTCAGTAATAATTACTGATAAACTGATAATCGGTTACAAGATTTGATACACTAAAGAAACCTAAGCACTGAGTTATGTTTTTAAGCCTGAGTTTAGTGGTGTTTTATGTCCTGGAGCAATACTTCTACATCTCTTTTAATTTCTTCTCTTAAAAATGTGTTGTTTTTCCCCTCTGCTCCACTGCATCCAGTGTGACCAAATAGCTGAACTGCCCCATTTCACATACCAGTAAAATCCAACTGGCTCCTTGGAGAGAAACTGGGATCTAATCACAAATCCGACCTCTGAGTCCCAAGACTATCAGCCCTTTACTAGTTTGATTTTGATACCTTTCCCCTGAAATTGTCTGTCAGCACCTGAAGAACAGGGTAATAGAATCTATTTATTGTGCAGACAGATGGGGGAGTACCACATCAGGAGTGCAGCAATGCTCCTCCCTGCCTTACACTCCTCCATTCATTTAGCTCACCCACTCAGATGGAAACAACTCCATCTGAAATAAGGAGGAAGGAACAGCCCAGTAAATTAATGCTGTGAACTCCAAGCACAGGTTGTCATTAAACTCTGCCACAAACCCCACTGCTGTGCACCTATAGACATCAATGCATGGACTGCATATAGATTAATGCACGGAGATAAATATGCTTGGAATTATATGATGCATCACATTTCAGGCTAGTTAGAGAGAATATGTTGTTTCTTGTAATTGGTATATCTTGTGAATCGATATAATAAAAATACAATGAAGTACATTCAAATCATCAACTTAAAAAAAAATATCAACAATGTATGAAGAAAGCCTTGCAACAAAGTGAGAATGACTGTGAATAAATACCAGCTGACCCCAAAGTGACATCAATTTTCTCCTGGTAGAGAAACAGCAGTTTTACTGGTCTGGCACAACTTGAAATAGTGGGAGACATTAGTTCAGCAAAGCTGGATGAGTCTGCACAGAGGCTTTGGTCCTCCCTATATATTGTGTATGTGTGTGTGTGTATATAGCTATATCGATCAATCGATCGATCGATCGATAGATAGATCGATAGGGCTGAGAACAGCAGGACAACAGCTTTGTAACCCTGAGATATTNATCGATCGATAGATAGATCGATAGGGCTGAGAACAGCAGGACAACAGCTTTGTAACCCTGAGATATTAAGCAAACTGCCTAACATCCTCTCTCATTTTTCCCCTTCATGCTGTGTGTCTAGATACCATGTTTCACTCATAGAATCTTTGTGTGTGTGTGTGTTTACAAATTTATGAGTTATGCTTTGGGGATTTGTTTCACATTGTGCTTAGTAAAAGACAACAACAGCGGGAATAACAATCAGAAGTGTTAGAGGACATATGGTTGTGCAGTGACTGACCTATTGCTGGAGAAGGAAAGGAGGGAGTTGGAGCTGTGCAGTTGCTCTCCAGTCCCGGCGTGAAAGTGGACAGTGAAGGTGAGCACAATTCCCAGAGGGAAAGCTGACAGAGTCTCTCTAGTTGAAGTGTGAAGAGCTGGACTGGTACTGAAGCGCACGTAGGACACAGGCACCACCTGAGGAATCGAGGGCACAACAAGGTCACGGTGTGTTTTACTCGGTATGTCCAGGGGCAAAGTCATCTGCCATTTCAAGGGTCAGCGCTACTGTTAACGACTAACAGCAGATAATTAGCCTGTAGGACTGCAACAACATCGTCTGCTCACGGCTTTATGATACATGATACAGGCGTAACAAGTTAATATACCAATGATATTTTTAATTTTTATTGTAACTAACTGGGACAGCAGAAGATTCCTGATTTATTCCTCCACATTTTAAGATTTAACCTTTTTTAGTGTTTTTTTCAATAATTATGCTGTAGATGGCAATGCAAATAATGGAATCTTTTGAATGGACAAATAAATACCTTTGTTTATTTTTTTTTTTTTTTTACATCTATTCACACCTTAAGTGAAAGATAAAATGCTTACATCTGATAAGATAAATGTCTGAGTATAGTTCTCCAAAGATCTTAACAGCCCAAATAACACAATTTAAACAGGCCAGAATTTTATGATTCTGGCCTGTGGCAAAGAATCAGCATGCCAACATTTTCAGGCAGCAGTTCAGATCTTGACAGTTAACAATGTTAATGTTAATGACAGCACATATTGTTACATCTTATTAAGCTATTAGTTGGACTTTAAAATGTATAAAGACTTTCTAAGTAGCTGGCAGAAATACACAGCATATCTGACAAATACAGGCCGGAGTTCCATTGAGATGGATGTCACTGCTTTTAAAAGCAAAAATTGTTTCCAGCCTTTCTGTCAAACTGACCTTGATAGCAAGGATGAGCGTTTGATTGACACCAAAGGTCTCTTGCGAAGTAACTAGCAGAGAGGAGGATCCAGTCAGAGAGCCAGAGGAGAGTAAGCCCTTATCATCCACTTGAGCGATAATGACCTGGTCAGGGCAATCCACCATCCGGTAGGACAGTACACCCACGCCATCCCTGATGGACATTATGGGAAACACACAACCAGGCTCCCTTACACATATTTGTGTCATTCTTACAATGAAACGTGTTGGAGAAAAGGTCATTTGAACCTCACCTGTTAGTTTGGAGTCTGAGGACTGAATTTGGAGCCATCAGTATCTCCTCAGCCTCTACTTCGGGATTAAACATATGCAGCTTGTCATAAACCTTGATCAAAGAGGAAAAGAGCAATTTACTAGAGGGCTTTAATCATTCTGTGATGTTCTGGTATTGGTGACACACCATAGTTTAATGCAGTTTGAAGCTGGATGTATTCAGCTCTAAATAATCTGCAGTCTTATCACTTCACAAAGGGACTATGTTGCTTTTAACGCCAGAATTGTTAACTTTGGGGTTGTCTGTTTAGTAAGATGTTGTACCATCATGTCACACTGGTGCCGCAGACACACAGACGAGATCTGGTAGTGCTTTGTTCAGGTGTAACCATAGGGAAAAGAGCTGTCACAGCCACAGCACTGTACCTGGATCTGGATCTCATCTCTGAGCTCCTGCAGATTCCCCTCCAGCTGCCCAGCCTTTGGGTTGGTAGCTCTTAGAACTACCTTCAGGCCAGTTCGTCCTCCAGTTCTTCCAGTCACGCTCATGGCAAAGTTATGCTCTGACTGAAGCTCCACATTAGCCTAAAGGAAACAGGCACCATTATGAGACTGGAAATAAGAGCAGCGGGAAATCAAATCAAGGCAGCAGTAACACAAAAGCAGAGACAATGCAGATGCTTCTTTTTAACTGAATTGTATTGTAGGGACGGCATATCTTTATTTGCTCTTAATTCAATAAGGTAAACATATCAAAGAAACAACAGGAGCCAAAAATAGGAAGGGCTCAGTTGCTGTAACTAACTATATGCGATACCTATCATATGCGATACCATATATTTTTAAATATAAAAGCAAAACCCAGAGTGGAGTNCCTCAATGTGACGTGACTGGACATTCAGGATGTCTCTCTTAGTAGTGGTCCAGTGGAAGGTGAGCCCGGGTACAGCACTGCCAAAAGAGAAGGGCGTCTGACTGTTTGTCAGACCCATCACATATACTGGCATCTAGAAAAGGAAAGAAAGATCAAATGATTATCTGAATATAAAATTATTCCGGTTAAGTAAAGTACCATTCATAGTGTAACTGTGTCATTTGAGTATTGTTTTTAATGCTGTATTTATTCTACAAAATAAGACTACCTGTGCTCCTGTCTTCATTCTTGTGATGGGTACTCTGATTCGAATGGCTGTCAAACGCACAACTTCAACTTCTACTTGATCCTGAGAACATAAAATAATAAGCTTCTCATCTGTAAGAGACTTTTCCTAATCAACATCACTGACAAATGTACCTGAGACACAACGACTAGCTTTCCAGTCTCAGCATCCACAGCTTGAACAAGTCCAGTCACTGTCACATTGCCAATGGCAATACCCCTGACATGGCCAATACCATTTACAGAAGCTATATCCTGATTGGTAATGGAGAAAAGGATATTGGACTGAGGCTGAGGGCCTCCCTCAGATGTGATCTAGAGGAACAAAAAGAGGAGACAAAATTTCAAAAAAGAGGAATAGAATAAGATGTAACTTCAGGACACTGACATTTCTTCAATATGCTTTATCATTGCAGAATCTGATATTAATTTTCTGAATACAATTATCCCATGCGCTTTTCAAGGTCCCAAATTGATACCCAACATAAATGTTTATTTATGAGTTTACTGTTCAGCTATTATGAGGATTCTTAGATAGATGTTAAATGCTTCCTAATTCATGCAAATGAAAGGTGAGCTGGACGTTTAAACTATGTGCTCATCTTCCAAAAGTATCCTGGTAGATGAGTCAGACGTATCTGGGGAGATAACTGAGCCCAGCTGTTTTTGAAAGACCCCAAATTAATACGTACCTGCATCAATGCTCCAATTAACAAAGTAATTTTTCTTGGTATGAGTTTGAATGGTGGAAAAACCTGGAGATAAAAACAGCAACAAAAATTACAACACAATATGTAAAAAAAAATAATCTGGTCTAACAAAATTTGGATCAATATTCTAAAACTCACAAATATGTTATACCTCAATGTGCTGAGGCGTTGATACTATTTTTCTACCAGTTTTATCCACAACAACGGCTGACAGGGTGGTCTGACCAACAGAGACACCTTTCACCAGATAAACAGCAGTGTCTTCTTCTGTGGGCTCAGGTAATGTTCTGCAGTAAAGAAATTCAGAAACTGCCATGAAACCTTATAAGTTCTTGCATCCTAAACATAAAGTGTTTCCTATTACTTACTGCAGAAAGACTACTGCAGAAGCAGCCTTGAGTTTTAATTTCATGAACTGGAAATAACTGGCTGGAAAAGGCTTCTTGTTATCATCCAAGACTCGGACATAAGCTTTCACAGATTTTCCTATCTCCACCTGTAATACAGACAAATGACATCCATCACACATGGGAAATAATGCAGGACAAGCAAAGGATTGATGCTAATTCAAGACTGGTTGACTTTCATGAAAGCGGGACTGAAACATTTGAAGAGGGCAACCATGTTTAGTCCTCATCTACCATCAGGCATTTAAGGAATGCATGTTACTGATAACCGGAATCATCTAGTCAGGCAGTGTTTATACCCTCCAAGATGAGGAATTATGGGACTTGAAACTGACCTTGTCAACCACTCTCACATAAACCTCCAGGATGTCAGAAACATGTACTGTGGCTTTGGCAGGTGCTGGGAATGCCAGACAAAGGTCATGAACCATCACCTTCACCACACCTGGATGGACTGGAGCAACCTGGGTTACACACAGAAAACCAAAGCTGAATATTATTTTGTTGGGAAAAAAAAAAACCTCACGCAGCAGAGCTTTTGTAGAGGACTAGTGTACTTCACTCCAACTAAGGAACTTTGGAAGATTTCATGGAATTTGTACAGTGTATTATTTAAACTCAGAACTGTAATAATTCCGCTAATCTAGTCCCTCGTGAGCCTCAGCCCAGACCGTTTCCCATCTCACCTGAGCTGTTCCTTGGGCCTCTTGAAACACAACCTCTGCTATCCCTTTAATGCTGGTATTGACATAAAAATGCCCTGAACCCTCTTGCAGCGCCAGGTTTGCCTTCAAATGAAAATATAAACACAAAGGTGGTCAGTCAAGGGTGATTCAGAAAAACATATCAGTAGATTAATGTCATGCTTGTCTAACACTATATCTGACATTTAAATCAACTGAGAAATGACCAGTGTAAATTAATATATATGTATATTTTGTTCTGCATGAGTAATATGGGTGAAATAATGCCACTTATGACAAATGTCAAATTTATTTATACTTTTTTGGAAAAAAAAAACTACAAAAAAACCCCCACAAAACTACAAAAAACAATAGGCAGGTGTGCGTCGGTGCTCAGCCATGGGAGGCTGGGAGTGTTATCTAAGGCCACCAACACAAATCGGTCTCTTACCCGCACATTTGGGTGGTTGTAAATGGTGACTGAGTCAGGAATAACTTTGACATCTTCTACCAATAGCAGCTCCAGAGTGGCTGAGACAGGGGTCAAAGGGTCATGCTATAAAAAAAAAAAAGTTCCTATAGTTAAATATATAAAGATTACGCCATTATGCCATATTGTGATGTGTTATGAGGAAGCCAAAGCCAGATTTACAATTGAAAACAGGAAACAGGTTGAAGTCAAAACAGATTAAAAGCAACTGTTAGGTACAGTTTCATTCAGCAGCTTCCCTTTTTTTTTTTGTTTTTTTTTTACAAAAAGTGATCCGAAGTAATTTTTATGCATGTCAGTCGTTGAGCATTTGTTTTCTCTTACTGGATGGAGAACTTTTGCTGCTGCAAGATGTGAAACCTGGTAACCAACAGCTGTCACTGTAATGGCAGCAATCCCAGTCTGATGATGGACGAGAACTGTCTGACGTCCTGCCGCAGATAACAAACAGTCATTACACAAAAGCCAATCAATCCTGTCCATCTAAAGTAATCTGTAGAAAGGAAAACAAAACAGGTTCCTAGTCATAGCTGTATAGATAATTCTCCCTCCTCTGAAGCCAAAAGCATGCCTTCACTGTCCAAGAAATAAATCCTGCCAAAGCTTTCTTCCATGTTTCTACCTCATTACTTTATTTTCCAACTGCTTAAACACAAGAAACTACTGAAAGTAAGGCCCAGCCCCCTNCACCCCCACCCACACCCACTCCCCCAAATTTCAAACCAACAAAGGTTTGAGTCCCAACTATTACCATGAAGTTTCTTCTGTTTGTTGCCATCCTCTAACAGCTCGAGCTTCATGGGTTCAGTGGGTTCAATACTAGCGAGGGACACCATGGATGACTCCCACAATATGCTCAGAGAACTGAAGTTGTCAAACTTCCTTCCTTGCCCATCAAAAGCAGCCAGGTCCAAAATGGGGTTACGGTAATTTGAAACAGGCACCTAGACAATGACAGTGTTTACATGAGACCATGTTCAACAACATCATGCTTACCTGAAGGAAAAACATCAGTAATTTAACATCATCATACAATGTACAGGACTGACTTTGATGCATGTTATAGGTTTGCCAGCCAACAATTAAGATACTTTTATTAGTTAACAGTAACTACAATTTGTTTTAATTTTGTGGCATTCTAATTTACCACAGTAGTAACTTCCTTCAAATGGTGAAGGCACAAAGGTTTCAAAGGTGAAGGTTTAGGCACAAAAAGAATGTAACGGCATTATGACCACAGACGCACCACTTGTTTGTTCTGCTGCAGCAGCGGACAGGTCAGGTCGAGCTGTGGGCTGGAATATACTGGCACTAAGGTGAGGCGAGATGGAGGCACGCATACAAACTGGACCACTGCTGGCTCTACAGCAGGATAAGGATTGGTCAAACTGGCTTTGTTCCCGACCATGACTTCCAGAACCTGAACAACAGGATCGTATAATCCAATAAGGCAAGTAAAAGCTGATAAAAAATTAATACAACAATGATGAAATGTTAGGTAATACACAGTCTAACAAACATGTTTTGTGCAGTACCGGGGAATATAAAGATGACAATATCTGGATTTCACACGGTTTTTACATTTGTGAGGTTTGACATTTCCTATTCAGTATTTAGATGATAAATTCATTTTGAGTTTGGCATAAGAATAAGGTAAAACATTTTTTTGTCCACAAAATGTTCCATCTAAATTTGTGGTTATATTGCTACACATGTAGGCCTACATTTCTGTTCTGATACTGGAAATAAAAATAAGAGCAAGCTGATGCAAAAACTTAGAATTTAGGGCTGTTGTTTTTATTCCCTCAATACCAAAATACATTACTTATGAAACCAAACTTTGTAGTTCTTTAGTTAGTGGCATGATGTTAAAGAAGCAATACAACCTCAGTTGACCCCACCTGCTCTCCTAGGGCCCTGCAGGTTGCTCTGACCCAGTGTTGGCTGTAGCTGTGAGATGTAGGACCCGTCACAGAAAGGCTCACACTCCCTTCATCCTCGGCACTCAAGTTACAAAAGAACTTTGAAGGTTCTAAAACCCAGGGCCGAGGACCACCCTCAAACAGCATGTCTTTAGATGATCCTAGAGTCACCACAGCCACAGACGCAGGGTCAATCGCCTGCCAGAAAACAGTTCATACACTTGTTACCTTACTTCTTGTTACTTCTTACCTTGAACAGACTTTTACTTTATGAAGGTCTATGCATTTTCAAGAACAAGCAGAATATCAAAAATTATGCACTGATGGAGGAAATTAACTAGTAAAAATGTTATACTAAAAGACACTCTCCCTTAAAGCATAATACCAGTGATTTTACATGTTTGAGCCCAATATATATAACCTGCATGTTACGTTATGTTACCTTACTCGCAACCATTTCCCAAAATATAGTACTTGAGCATTAATTCAAATTTTTTTCCTGTACCTTCCAGACTTCCACTGGTTTCAGTTCACTCCAGTATGCTACTGAAATCAAATTGTAGAGGCTTGAAATGTGTTTGAGACAGGTAATCCATCACAGCGAACACTATGTCTATTAAGTTTTTTTTGTCGAACTAACTATTTAACCGGTCCTACACAGAGCTGCACAGAAGACAATGTATGTCTCTGATTGGGAATATAGTCCAAGGAGAGGACGGCTTTTAGCGAGAAATTAAAAACCACCATCCCTTCTGCATTCTGACATACCTGTTAGCAAGGCGAAACATTAAATTTTAATCACGTGAACATTGATTGTGAAAGATTAGGGGATTTGGCAAAATAAACAGAAAACTGGTTGTCAGCAATGTAATGTGTATGCGAATAGTATTATTTATTTATTAAATATGCAAAATCACCAGTATGGTCTGTTAAAAAGTATAAAAATGGTAAGTCTATGGCTGCCAAGGCAAAACAAGTGTGAAGAAACATAAGAAAAATATCTGAAAAATTTAACACAAGAACACTAAAACCCATAATAAATAACACAGCCTAAAATATAAATGTACTCTATAGCAGATAAAGTCAGTTTTATTTCTGTGCATTTCTGGAGCCTGAGCAGAGAAAACAAATGAGTGTAGCAAGTGTATGATGCATAATTAAACTGCACAGAGCATAGAAGAGACCCAGGAGAGAGAGATTTTCACTGATCATCGCATTTCTGCTGCAAATGCAGAGAGAGACCTTATATGTTTAAGTGCACATGTGTGCATGTGAGTGCATGTTTCCATAGAAGACAAATGCTAATTGGTGCTCTGAGGCAAGCTGAAAGAATAAAGGCAGATCATGTAAAGACTTCAGGTAAAATTCAACGTTATTACATTTGGTGGCTGCCCCAGAGTACTCACAAAGAAAGTGTCAATGTATTAATTAAATCACCAAAAAATTGCCAGATGGGAAATTAGCTATTAAGAGATAAATTATGGAAGACGTTAGAAAGATGCTCGTGTACAATGGGGAGCAAGTTAATGGAGTTCATGAAAATCACTCACTCTGAGAGGCAGGTAGGCAGCAATACTGATCTTGGCACTGAGGTGAATGTTGTCATGGGTGTAGCTGACGGTAAAGACACTGTAGCCAGGGGTCAGGGCCTGAGCTCTCATCCCACTGCAGTGATCCTGACCTGGAGCCAGTCTCCCTGGATTTAGAGGGTGGGAAGGCAGTTAGAGAGAGAGTAAATAAAAAAAAAAAAGCAAATATAATTGTTTATACAGGAGTACTCATGGTACCATTTCTCCTTCTATGTTGAACCACGGTGGTGCAGAGAGAAAGCTTATTATTTGTCCCACACACTTCTAATTCACAATGCACATTCCAAAATCAAAGCTGTAGATCTTTCAATCAGAGAAACTTTCAAAGAGATAAATGTAGTGACAATTTCAGACTCATGTAAATTAAAAAAAAGCTTGAGTGTAACATGGGATTGAACACATACACGTTTGCCCCACCTAAAACATTGTATTCATTAGCATGTATTCATTAGTTCTTCTTTTAAAAGTGCCTGTGATAATGCTGATGGAACTGTGGGCTGTCTTTGTGTATTTGTACAGATTAGAAAAATGACTAATTAGAAGTAAGCTGTCCACCCACACAAACATCAATACAAGCCAAATTGCTACTAAAGAAATGTGGTATTGTTTTTACTTGCTGAAGTCTTGTGCTTTCACATCACCTGGACTCACCTTCTAGTAGCTGAAAGACACCATGGTTCTCCTCCTCAATCTGCAGATCGAAGTGGGAGCAGTCGCTCAACATGACCCGCTCTTTGTCCGCCTCCAGCACTCCAAAAATCCTGAGGGGCAAATCCAGAACCAGGCCCACCCTAGCTTCTACCAGGCAAGGAGCAAAGTCCATTGCCACAGGCTCAACAACAAACACCTGGAGGAAGACACGTTCAAAGAGGTGTTGAAGAGTGTTAGGGAGGGCTGGAAATTATAGTAACAGCTGTAAGACTTGCCTGTATGGCTGCACAATTATGTCACAGTTTAATGTTTTTATGATTAATACTTGGGAAAGACTCAAGTGCCTGTTCTGATTAAAAACCAAATGATGGCAAATAACTAATCTCTGTAAAATCTCAGATGGGGTGAAGATGTTTATCAGAGTACTGTAAATAAGCAATAGCTAATTAGTAAAGAACATTTAGAGCGCTTCTTCTCTGTCCTAGATAATATCCTGCTTTATAATAGGTATAAAGCATCTTATGTAGTCATAATATGCAGCACTAGCATGTGACATGGGAGGGTTTTTTTTTAGAACTTAAGCCACAGGGGTCTGCAGGCTTATCGGTTAACATGTATGATGTACTGGAGATCGAAACACTGGTTCAATTCAAACTGGTGTAGCCATGTCCTCCCTCTCTCATCCTATCCTATCTCCAAAATTGGCATAAATGTCCACAAAAACAACTTAAATAATTACAGTAGCTCACTGGAACACCTGGGGCCTCCTTTAGTAATTAGTTTTGAGTTTGAATTTCTCCACTTGGTCATAAATACATTATCACAATTATTTATTTGGGGGTTTTTAAAAATACTTGGTTGCAGTATCTGCTTACCTTTATCTGGCCATAGTGTCGCGGGTTGCGTAGATCATGAGCATACACTATGCTGACGCCAATGTCACTGACAGTTGTCATCACTCCTTTCACCGTCACTGTGGCAACGGCTGTATTAGAGGAGGACCAGCTGAAATTGCCGCTCCCTCCTGTTGTCTGTCACAAGTGCCAGAGAAAATGAGTCATCATGTACACTCAGCTGAAACTGCTCCTTCTAGATATCACAAAGCCTTTATTGCCAGGTATGTATCAAAATAAATATGATAGCAACGCTGTACATATACTGTGCCACAATTTCAGTGCCAAGTTCCTTATTTATTTTAATAGGAAATAATCACCTTTATTGTGTACTGGTAAGCTCCAGTCTTCGGCTGCCATGGAAATGTGAGGATGCTGGGACTCAGAACTATTGGGTTATAGATTTCCACATCCTGTTCATTGTGGACTCGGTTAGCGAGTGCATGAACTCCTCCATTCTGAAACAGAACAGAGACCACAGGACACAGTAAAGCTCTGCCTATGAGCTGGAAGGTTAACACAATAATGATGCTCCTGCTGACATATAGATATCCAAGGGTCAAGGCTGCTATAAAACTCACTTGATCCACCACAGCTCTTAGAGTAGCATCAATGAGTGTTTGGCCATCCTTGAGCGTTCTGACACAATGATATGATCCGTTCAGCGAAGACTCCAGGATTTCAAAGTATTCCGCAGGGAATTCAGTGTCAATACGGATATTCTGCACAATCAAGAATAAACCACACAGACTTTTAAATGTTGAATTTATACAACTAGGGATAGGAGCTGTTGTCAAACATAAAAAAAAATCACCTATGCACTATATACAGTATTATCTGTCTGTTGCTAGATTAAATTGCATATATATAAAAAAATGGTTATGTCATTCACCACAACTATATATGCAGACAGAAAAAAAAAAAAACCAACATAAAAAAAATTAAAAATATAAAGAAGATGCAATGTGGAAATTTATTAACATGTGTTAAGTGTTGATTTGGTCAATATTTCATACACTTGTTTGAAAATGCTCAATGTGCACGATACCTCTTTTCTATCAGATGTATTTCAGGCTTTAAAGCTGGCCAAAACCAAACGAATGACATCATAACAGGAAAACTAAGAAAATTCTTTACATATTGCAATGACACCAGCAAATGGAAAAATGATTTGTGGATAATGAGCAACAAGTAAGAAAACTGATTGTATCGCTATACGCAACAAAGGAGAGATTGTTTTCTGTTACCTGTATTCTACAAATGAGGAAACATGAAATACATGATTTTATCAATGTTCCAGTTACAGCAAAACAAAATACAACACGATCCTCTAGTTTCATAACAATGAGCATTTGAATTCTGTAATTATTCTCACATCCGATAGTAGATTTGCAGTTTAGGTCACATGCAGGTCACATAGGACACATCAGTGAAATACTTTAGAACATGAAGCTCGTGATTTTGCTAAAGCATACTTACATCAGATAGGTAAATTTTGTTGCCGGATTTATCAAATACTTCAATGAGGATGTCGTATACTGAGCCCGTTTCAAGAATCCAGCTGTCTCCTGGGTGAATTTTAAAACCTGAACAAATCAGAGAGGAAACATAAGTCACTCAATCTTCAATCACTCACACTATGAAATATTTGTCACGTCTCTCTCTTTACTGAAGGTCTGCACTATACAGTAGTTTTTAAATTTGGCCAACAACTTTATCCTATTTATGTGGTAAATGTGGTGGAATCTGTTTATTTCAGTGTAATATGTACTGTATTTTGTTTTATGAGTATGTCATCAGTGTCTGTATGTCTTTAATTGCGATGTATAAAATATGAAAATATCTCAGCTAACAAATAAATATGTTGTTTAATTGTAAGAGGAAGAAACAGACCTAAGTAGCCTGGTTCGACCACATATAGAGTGCTGTTGGGTAGATGAGACACTGTTTGCATTTGAAGGCCCAAGAAGTTGCCACTAAGGAAAATAAGATCTAGAACACTCACAGACAGAAACTATAAAACTCAGAAACCACACAATTCTAATCCTAGTTGTGTTTCAATGAGATTCTGAAGCTACATGTATCTGCCCATTCTGCCAAGTCTCATATCACTACCTGACCTGACTCTGCTCACAGATTAAAAGCAACCAAGAGACAGACGTGAGTTGGTGCAATTAAGTCCTTCATCACTACAGTTCATTAGCACAAATTACCAGCCTGTATATTATCAACTGAAGCCAGCATGGCAAATGACATTAATTGACAGCGCTATCTCCTGTAAGTATTAACATAACTGCACAACGGTAAATGTGATTTTTCAGAAGGATACTTTTATAGTCCAGAAGCACATTCACGTGTCCCAGCTGAAGGGCTGTGACTGTGGAACTGCTTTGATCCAGACTGGCCACAGCCTGGTCGGGGTTTCCATTAAGCCCGACCACACTGTTCTGAAGGTGCAGCTCGTACTGATCACAAGGCATAGAGAGCTCTGGGCACAAGAAAAAAAGATAAATTAGCTTAAAACGTGGCATGTCTGTGCCATACGATGCTTTTAAACTCCAAGAAATTACTCAATAAGTCTTTGTTTTGTTTTGTTTAGATATTTAACTGATGCTTTTCTCTCAAGAATAATTTTCAATAAGTAATCAGTGGATTAAGCATTAATTCCTCCATTATTAACATTACAGGAAACCAAGGGTGTGGACTGTTTGAACATTGTGAGCCATTACTATGCTAGATAAAACTCCAGAAATGTTAATGGGTATTGCCAAAGTAGCATGATGGATTTTACTTTGTACTGCGCAGAGTCAGACCTGTGATCTTGCCCTGTCTGATCTTCTGGACCTTGTATTGGATGGAGGTTCCCACCAACAAGTATACATCATGTGCAGGACTCAGCAGGATGTTCTCTAAAATCAGAAGTCTCACCTCCGCAGCACCCACATCCTGTCACACAGAACACACAGTTGCAGCAACACACAGCACCTCAGCTTTCCACGTCTCCAAACCAGATTAGATTGGTTGCAGTTTTCAACAATAAGCAACAATAATTTAAGGCTTAATAATACCATTTGTGAAATTTTTGTGTATTATATTATCACTAAAGTACTTTGCTTCTACAATTAGACCAGAAGAACCTTGGGGCTGGCTATGATTTAAGAAAAAAGTACAACATATAACTTTGTTCATGTTTCCACAGCCAAGAAATCGATCTCATGTACCACTTAAACACTTACCTTATACAATGCCTCTTGAATTTTGGCCTTTAACTTGGCATGTCCTGTCTTTAGTCCCGACACCAAAATAATATCTCCCTGTTTCCCAACACGCTCCATTTCAGATATGTATCCAGGGGGCATGTATGTGGACTCAGAGAATTTAAGTACCCTTGAGGAGAGAAAAGCCAAAGCTTAAGAAAATGTGAGGCCATTAAGTTAGTATGAGCCCTTGTGACTAAACTAGAGGTAATGTGAGATGAAATAATCCAATTTCACTGTATCACTGATTTTATTACTGTTATGTTTGTATTCTGTAGATTAGTACATTGCACTATTCTACTTCATGGGTTGTTATTGGGTTGTAAAGTAAAGCAGTAAGGTTCAGTGGAGCTTGAGTAGAGCATTATATGAACATAAGGAAGCCTACCGTAATGACTTGTAAGAGTCTGAGAATCCACTCACATCTGCATCTTTCACTAAGGTCCAGTCAAAAACTAGACCTGCAAGGGTGCTGAAGGTATTTCCTGCAACATAAAACATTTCAGACTGGCCATTTCCTTATCCACAAAACATGCATATGAACAATTTTGTGCAACACAGACTTTGCATCCACCTTTATACATCCATCCAGTTTTTCTAAGGCCTAGTCAGAATGTGTAATCTATGCTAATGACTATTATCTGAAAGCTCCTGGCAGTTAAATTAGCTAAAACAAAACAGATAGGAGTACATTTATTCCTATCTAACAAATCTAAAATGCACTTTGAGGCCAAAGCAAACAAAAACAGAGCAGGAGCCTTGGAGCCATCATCAGAAAGAATCAGGCTGCGGCCACAGCTCATTAAACTGTGTCTGCCCAAAATGGAACCGGTGGAACAGAACAGACAGAGGCACCTCTCAGCAGCAGCCTGAGGAGGAGAGAAAACGCTGCCTCGGGCCAGCTCACTCATTACCCTGAGAAGTCTTGAAAGTGCCAAATTAGCAACAACATGACACAGGTTCATTTCAACAGAAAAACTGAGAATTGGGTAAACTATGAAGTCACAATGGTTTATTTATTTAATCAGTAACACCTGCAGCCTGACATTAGAAACACATTATCCTGCGTGAAGCCGCTCACCTTCAGAGTCCAGTGCATGGATTCGGAGCTCCAGCGGTGAATCCTCTAGATGGAGCTCTCTGGTAGTGGACACGATGTGGATCTCATTGATGATGTCCACAATGGCATCACAGCGCAATACCTGTCCCGTAACTGCAAATGAAGAGGGAGCAGTTTAGCATACAAACAGCACATAAGAGTAATCTAAGGTAGCTTTTTCCAACCATGGAGGAGCAGAGAAATAAAGGTCTTGATGTTTGGAGGAAATGACCAGTTGTAGTCAAACAGCAGGGTAACAATAGCAATCAATCTCCCAGCTAAGACAGGTACTTTATCTTATGACTGTATGGTAGCTGCAGCAGAGATGGATAGATCTGAGTGTGGAGCACTCCACAGCTGTAACAGATGTTTGCTGACCAGTTCCTTTGCTGATCTGCTAACTGGACTGTTTCTTGTTAGGTTTGATCATCCACCAACAGATCTTAACTTTTTTTTTTTTTTTTTTAAACCCAAAATAGGCAGAACAAGTTAAGTTACATGAAATGAACTCAAATCATTGTCTGTGGTCTTCACGCATAGTCTTGCTCTGATTTTTCATTTCAAAAACACATTGGAAAAATGTATGGAAAGGCCAATGTGTCAAATTTCCTGATTACAAAACAACTGCTCACTGCCAGTCATCCATGACGGGCGAACAATGCCACAAGCAACTGATGATGCAGAGTATTTCACAATTCAAAAGAGGGAAGGTTTAAAAAAAAAAAAGAAAAAGAGAATGCTATTTGTATGATTCTGTGTGTCTACTGGATCTGTTAAGTGAACAGATTTTACACATTTTATATCTGAGCATATAAACAAATCACACCACCCAGGCCAATATAATTCTCTCATTACAAGTCTTTTAAAGTCCTACATCAGTGTGTGATTATACCCATCATAAGGATATAGGATAGGATTAGGATAGGATTGTAGCCCTACTAGTTGTGTTTTGTTTATTGATAACAAAAGTGTCTTATCATAATTTATGAAAAACAAACAAAAAAGATATGAAATGAGAAACTAAACTACAATTTCATAAGCTAGAAGCAGCAACACTTTTCATGATTTTTACAGACAAGGCAAAGCATGATGACAAATGATTCTTCTTGTTGTGATGGAAGAAAAATATGAAAAGTTTCATTTAAAATGTGAGCCTAAACCAATTCCTTGAACCCAATGCCATGTCAAAAAGCAGAACTTCAGTTTATTTCAGTTTATTTCATTATCAAAAATAATGCAGCATGTATAGTTTTCTAAAGCAGGAGCTGGTGCAGCAACCAGCCTACATAATATGATGTGAGTATGACATCAGTCTGTCGGTTGCCATTTTGGCAACGTGTTTACAGCCCTGTAAAACAAGCACTAATTTCCAGATTTTCCAGTTTTTGCTAGATGTGATAACCGTGCAATTACATGTCCATAAACACAGTGTACAGAAATATTCCAACAATCTGAATAGTTGCAAAGCACAAGTGTGCGAGAGATTCAACCTGGCTATTGATTTGTCAACAAAATGAAGTCAATGAACTTTTTATTATTATACTTCAATACTCTATCATATTCTTAGCTATATGCCCAATTTACAATTCCAAAACCAACTCACAAACAGAGCAACTTAACTATAGGTGGATCTGTGGATTTGTTTCCCAATTACCAAAACAGGACTAATTATTCAATGCTTGTGTCTTCTTTAATGCAATCACTTGTCTGTATTATTTCTGCTTGATTCAGCTTCACTGTATTTACCAACATCTTCAGCCAGAATGATGCTGGTCAGTCTGGAGGGCTGGGTGGACAGAGCCTGGAGAACAGCTCTCTGAGAGCAGCCTTGGCTGATTTCACCATCCATGACCTGGATGCTTACTACCTCCGGTCTGGTAGAGGACCTGGAAGAGAACAACCACAAGAAACTAGTAGGGGACAGAAGAGAAGCAGACAAAATATAAGTTGTATAATTTGATCTGGATCGTGTTCAAATGATAAATTTCATATGAAAAAACATGGTGTGTGGGTTGCCGTAATGCATTTAAGGTAGGTGAAAGGGTTAACACAAGAAAAGCTAACAAGCGTGTTACAGAAAGCATGTCAAGCAGCTGTTTCCTGAACCCCACAGGGTCCTCACCTGAATGCTGGGTAAGTTTGGAGGGTTTATGGCCTCACATGCCCTATGAAACCCGACCCAGGCCTTCACAGCATGCAGCTCCTTTCAGCTTCTTACTGAATGAATCAGACTTCTGCTGTTATGAGTTTCTACTCACCATCTGTAACAACCTTCAGTAGCTTCCAGTGTGAAGTTAATCCTGGTACCTCTGGCAAGCGGTAACAACACTTTGGGAATATTTAATTTCGAGGAACCATTGACTTGAATCACGGTTATTAGTAAAAAATCTAATAACACTGATAATCTGAAAAGAATCATTTTCGCTTCATGAGACTTCAGATTAATTGCAGCGAAATAAAGGTCAAAGTCCCTATCGACCTAGCAATAGTGAACGCTAAATTTCTGTTTCTAACTTCCTCCGTCCCATTAGATGGATTTTCTGCAGTAGTTTTGAAATTTTTATGTCCGAGGTAGATGTTTATGACATTAATGTCCTGAAAACATCTGAAATGAAGCCATTTCTCATTGTAACACGCTGTTTTGCTTCTCAGTTTCAGTTTATGACAGTAACGGAAAGCAGATACACGATAACGCTAATTCAGCTCCGGAAAGCTTCGGAATTCTTCGGAGCTGCTTCCAAACACACAGCGACTCTTAAAACAAATTGTTCCATTTAATTTTAGTGCATTCAGTCAGTCAGAAACAGAAACCTATAATACACAAGTTTCATACAAATACGCGCCATTATCAATAATTGGACTTCCAGCGTGCATGTCAGGATGAGAAACGTCACTGTACAAGCAGTGATGACGCTGTTCTTAAAGGCACAGTACCCTGCCACCCTGCCCAATTTCATTTACTATTACTACTACTAGTACTACTACTACTACTACTACTACTACTACTACTACTACTAATAATAATAATAATAATAATAATAATNTACTACTACTACTACTACTACTACTACTACTACTACTAATAATAATAATAATAATAATAATAATAGTAAGAAGAAGAAGAAGAAGAAGAATGATAATAATATTAAGAAGAAGAAGAAAAAATTTGATTTATAACAGGCGACAATTAAATCAAACAGCAACAGAAGTACAATACAATCAAGAAAGCAATACAATAAAAAGCAACGATCAGTAACAACAACCGGTTAAAAACCCCAAAATAATAGATTATACAGGCTGTATTCAATTTAGGTGTGTCAGGGTGTTGGTACTCTGCATGCTGTCTCACTTGACATGGCTTTCTAACACATCTCAATGAATCGGAGCAATCATTAGCATTCTTTTACAGCTCTGGTTTCCTGCTATGAGTCCACATGTCTGCAGCAAAAATAAACAAGCAGCTCCTACAGCCCCTCTTCACCCTTGCTACATCTATTAAACCTGGAATTTCACCTAGAACCATGTATAGCAATGAAGATATTTCTGCATAAAGTAAATGGTAAATGTAGACCTAGTTATGGTACATTTTGTTGTGTTCAGATTCTATACTGACATTATAAATGAATTAGAAAGCCTGCTGTGGAACAGTAGTCAGACATTAGTGTTCCATAGTAAACATGATATTTCTGTCAAGCAGCTGACAGGCAGATTAAGTTGTGCACTGCATTATTTTGCTTGACACAAGTAAAGAATAACACAAGATAGTCTATGATGAATGACTGGTACTGCTTGGTGTCGATGTGTCCCAAGTTTGGCTGGTCCCTCAGTAAGAACATGCAGTTCTCAACTTTTCACCCCTAGATGTCACTGACAGCTACCTGTACTCTCATCTAGATGCAGATGATAGCAATATGCGTGAGATGCTTTCATTTTATGACTGACTGAAGAGAGGATATGTCATTAGTATCCCTTTAAATTATACACTTCCTTGGCACATAGCACAAAAGCAGAAAAGATTATTCCTAACAATAAGCAAAACAGCAATATGTTTGACATTTGGAGTGTAGCATCAAGTTCATAAATAAACCATCTAAATCTCAAATGTTTATATGTGAGATCACTTACTGGCATTAAAATTGGTCCTGATTGAAAACATACAGTGTCTGACAGAATTTTAATAATTCAGTGTGAGCACAGTCAGCTGCTTTGTTTCTGGTCTATCCCCTCATTCTCTTTGATGTTGTTACAGTAATTCTTCTCCTGGACCTTGCTGTTAGTTTTCTGGACACAGAGAGAAATTCACAGCTTGATTAGCAGCTACACTGTGGTTTTGATGTGTTTTACATAATACTACTTTGTGCCAGAGGTGACATATTGTATGAGTCAGACTGCATTAGCAGTGAAATCCCATCACGGAGTAAAGCTATGTGCCAAATAGGCTGGCCTACTGACAACCATATACTGTGTGTAAAACTGTATATACAGTATGATATCCGATATGTATTCACACTACTGAGGTAACATGGCTGAAGGTGATGTCTGTTTCCGCTTGGTTTGACTTGCTCAACCTTTTTGGATTGTGACTTACATCTTAATTCAGTAGGCAGTTTAAAGTGAAACCTGAGGAGAACTTCCATTTATTTTGACGGGGCAGCTTTGTGTGGGCTTCAGTCCTTTAGTTTCATCTTCACCATGCATGAGCACTGTATGAACAATGTTAGGAGTGAATGATGTCATGTCTAAGCATTACAAAAACAATATCTGAATGTCACACTGTGTCTATTAGCACTTCTTATGGAGGCTTATCCTCAAGTCTAGACAACACAAAGTGCAGTACCAGACTGAACTCATGGAGAGACCAAAATGCTTGTAATGTGGAGTTGTTTCTGTGCCTTGGACAGATCTTTCAATGATTTCCTCAGCCAAAATTTGGCAGGTTTCAGAGCTCAGCAGCCATGAATTACATCCAAGGAGAAAGAGAAAGTTCTCAATTGGTTGGAAAGATTTCTCTTCTTCAAATGAGTTGAGTTTATGCCATTGTTTCTGGCAAGTTGGAGAATCATAATATTTTAGAATTACTCATTGCACGACATTTAATCAACTTGATTTTTTAAAAGGTTGACTGTCACAGATTCCAATGTGTTATGTAAAACTATGATTAATACAGGCCACACATGTTTAAGTTGGACAAATAAGGCAGCGCACTGTATGACGCTTGAACCTGTCAAAACATTTTACCTCTGTTAGCATAAACCAACAGTAATCCATGCAGTGACACCCTATGTTGCATTGATTTTTTCCTATATCATAATGTCTACAGCTGCTTTCCACGTCTGTCCGTGTCCTCATCTGGCATGTATCAGCAGTCACTTCCTGGTGTGAAAACAGGAACTTTTCTATGCTTGACTTAGTCCAAACAAGTGGGTGCAAAAGGCCACATCGCTTACTTAAACACTTATTCAATGGCAATGCTCTCAAGTGGTGGCTCTGCATTCACCAGAAATGTAATAGGAATTGGAAGGGTCACCACTTCAAATAGATTGAAAATTTTAGAGCTTTAAGGTCCCCTTGGTGTGAGGTGCAGTAAAAACTGCTGTAGGTAGGTATAATAAGAGGTATTACAATCTAGTGAAGTCAGACTTTGCCTCAGGGAGCTATCTTGAGTTCCGACAAATGTAAAATAGGTGGGACAAGCTATAATGATTTCCATCATATGATGGTGATAAAGAATGCAGAATACAGAAGGTCTTGACACTGTACAGTTTTATCGGTAATTTCACAAATATCTGATTTGTCTCATGGTTTTACAAATTATCATGAAAAAAAATTTCCCCATATCTTGCTTGATTTTCCTTTGTCACTTACAGTTTAACATCCTCAAATACAGTCAGAAGAAATACAGGAAAAAGAAGGTAAGTTTACAGAGCTGTTTGTAAGTATTAAATCCCTTTACACGATCTTAACAACGTGCTTTGAATTCCCTTACTATTTCCATGGTGTAGGCATTAGGTGGCTCGAGCTGAGAAGGTCGTGTACTTGCAGGTCTGTACATTCGTGATCATGAACAACGAAGTCATAATCTTTCTAAAATGCTTCCATGTGCCCCACATTTAAGGTATACTAATGACTCTCCTTTTTATCCCTAAGGAGATTTATTTTTCATTTTAATTAATGAAATTCCCATCATGCAAAATAATCTTAACAGCCTATTTTAGACCAGTGCATGGCATTAGATTACTTTTACCTCTTTAACACCTTGTCCATTATTACTAAAATCACACTTTAAATCTGCTAAATATTCAGTGCAGCTGTGGAGGGACACTACATTGTGCAATTTTGTGGCTAAACCGAACGCTGTACTCTGGGGACTGAACCCGCCAGCAGACATGCCATTTATTACAGCCTGGAAAGTCTTTACAAGACACAGGTGGGGAGTCACTTTCACCACATTACATTTGGGTCTTAATATGCCATGTTGTAGCCCCTGCTGTGCTACAGTGCCCTGTCTTTGCTGCTCCCCATGAAAGACTTCCTCTCTTCGCTTCATCTTAGACCTACAGTAGTGTGGTAGTAGAAAACATGTTTGAATCTGCAGAACAAATGTCCAAGTAGAGAAAGTGTGCAGCATTTTACTGGCCAGTCACACATGTGGTATGTTGCTGCTAGGAGAGTCATAGCAATCATGTCATAGTCAATTACTTGCCTGTATTTGGTGCTGGGCTTCTTTCTTTTGTTACTGGGCAGCGGTATAAGGAGATAGTGTGTAAGGATGATACCAAATTGTCTACATCACACTCTCAAGCTAGAATTGAGTGGAATTAGTCATGTATCAAATAGATAATAGGCTGAATTATACAATATGTTGCAATATAGCATGTCGTAAACTATTTCTGTAACTCAAGACAATTTACAGCAGAATGAACCTCTAGCCACCTGTTTAAACAGAGAGAGGGAATCAGAACAATGTGTCTTACAATGGCCAGATAACATAAACACCTGCCGCACTGGTGGCCCAAACAGACAATGATGTCATTATCACTAGCATCAGTTTTACTGAAATCCCTGCAGAGTAGAAATGCTATATTGTCAAAAGAACGAAGGAAAGAATGACTTCACCCTGCTCAGAGAACAAATAATAAATATGATTATTACATTTTTCTTAAAATGTGAAATATAGTAAGAGGCCATTAGACAGATTATTACGAGGCAGGGTTGTAGACAGTGGGCTTGGTCAATTAGTGGTGGCACAAGTCACCATTCAAACATGCATGAATGAGAAATTACAACAGCGTGGGGTGCAATTACCTCTCTTAAATCAGTCCGTGTCAGATGACATTATCTTGCAAGCTGAAAGCCATTACTGCACTGAGGTTTTCTAGCCTCGGAAGAGTAGAGAGAGGTCAACTACCGTGGAAGAACAGGCCAGTCAATCCCCTCATGCAACATGATGATGTCTCTCAAGGCTCAGATGGTCTCAAATGTTCAGAACCCCAATGCATACAGCATCTAAAGATTTATTGTTATTCAGCTGATGTGCTTTTCAACCTGTCATAGTTAAACACAGATATTAATTCAAAATGTATTTTTGCAGACTGACTGAACGTGCACATTTACCATTCACAAATGAAAGCAATATTTTTAGTTGTTGGCGCAAGAGATAAATGGTATTTAAATGGTACTTCCCCAAATACTCCGGTGTATTTGTGACAGACATGTTGCTTCAGATGGCCATGGATAATATGTGTTATGTAATCTGCGTCATGCAATCTGTGTCATTTCGCCAACACCTTTGTAAAAAAAAAAAAAAAACTGGATGGTCTTTTTATTGTATGCCTACTATTCTGAAGGTCAACAGTTTATGGGCGTTGGTTGGTTGCACTTGGCTCCATAGAGAGCAGGGCTGCACTGAGGAGTGACAAAAGCTTCTCTGGGGATTATCCAGCTCCAGAGCCACTTAGCTCATGTGTCCAGGTCATTAAGACAGCCTGATTACCAGGCACAGTTTAGACTGAGATCACACTACAGTGGAGCAGAAAAATCAATGCTGCCGACGGATGTATAAACCCTGCTATGGTGTGCAAGTTACAGTAGTGGATGTAGGCGTGCTTAAGGTAATAGATCTGTCATAAAGGACGTAGAGGGTGTTTGGTCATGTCCATATAATGATCCATCTCCCTTTTGTGTGTGGCTGTATACACTGCATACAGATTTGTAAAATGGAGTTATTTCTGAGATTGTGAATTTTTTCATCAAACGGAACCTGGGGGTCCACATTGTTTTACCCGTTGTGCAGCTGTGCATTTTTTTCATCATAATGAACATGCGAAAATAAGAATGGGGCCACTAACTCATCGTCATTGATTAGTCAAGGGAGACCCCTGAAACAAAGTGGCCAATGGCCCCACCGGCCCATGTGTCTGCCTGATCAATCTTTCCATCCAGTGAGGCAGCTTTTGTCTTCATTTGTTCTCACCAGTGACCCAGTGACCCTGGGATCAAGAAGGCAAAACTGGGAAAATACTTGAAAACACTAACACTCTGGTCTCTCTAGAACAAACATTCTGTGCATTTCAGTTAGCCTAAACCTATTGTTGCACAAAGATCAGGGGACATATATCATGTGATGTTTGCTTATAGCTTTGATTTCTCAGTGGTCTTTTAGGCCTCTTAAAATGCTGTATAGGATTAAACTGTTCCAGATTATTCAATTGGAAAATACAGTTAACTATGTATTGAGATTAACTAATGGTGAGAATAACTTTATGATAATTTGACAAAACAGCCTATGTTGACAAAGTCTATGAGTTAATGAAAAGTACTGTAGAATAAACCTAAAGTGTGTTCGTCACTATTATTTCAGATATGGCTCCATTACAACAGGAACGTTTCCTAAACTCTGAGGTCACAATAAGTTTTCCTGTGGGCACACGTTTTCCAGAAGAGTTTTACAAGGTTGAGACTTGCATTTTGTGTAAGTATAAGCAGAAAAAATAACACAGAAATCATTCCATATACTGTCGAAATAATTTGGGAACAGATCCACGGACAAGTTTGTCCCTCCCTCCAACGGGAGAGGGGCGCTCCCTGCCTCCCAAGCCGGAATCGGGGCACAAACTTTGCGCACAAGTTCCCTTCACACCAGCACTGCAAGACCAAGGACGCAAGGTAGGAAACATTACTTTTTATTAATTACAAACCAAAAAACAAATAAACAAAAAAAAAAAAAAAAAAAAAAAAAAAAAAAAACAGCCAAACGTTCCGTTGTATCATCGGTTTCAATGCACGATTTAATATACTGAGATGCATTGTGATTTTTTTCCCTGACGGTCTATGACAATCTATGGCTCTAAGAAAAATATTTACTTTATGTTTCTGAGATCAGGGGTCCACGCGGTTATATTGAGTGATTTTGTATGAAATTTTCTCGAGGGGAAATTTTGCAGCGGGACAGTTATTTTAAGTTATGTTTTGATATTCCTCTGAAATAAATGAATGCTTGAAATCGCACTTATATATATAATCTTTATTTAATGTGTTCTTATACGGCTGTGAAGTTGGAAGTCAGCTTTAAAAGGCTGATTATGATCAGCATGCTAATAAAGTAATATACCGGTTTGATCACTACTAATAATTTGGTTGCCTGCTTCTCTGGTCCATAACAATTCCCCATAAATTGGAGAATCAATTATCCCTCTGAAATTTTCGAGATTCACATTTCAACATGTTTGTTTTGTAAGTTGGGGGATTTAAGCCAGTGTTTGCACACGTGTGTGTGTGTGTGTGTGTGTGTGTGTGTGTGTGTGTGTGTGTGTCAGTGAGTAGAAGGATAAAGGTCAGTTCTTGGCTACTACCATGAAATGTTTTGAAAAGTCCATACACTGATAGGTGAAAAAAAAAAAAA
Organism: Lucifuga dentata; assembly: GCA_014773175.1. Taxonomy (NCBI): domain Eukaryota; kingdom Metazoa; phylum Chordata; class Actinopteri; order Ophidiiformes; family Bythitidae; genus Lucifuga; species Lucifuga dentata. Next base: position 317,438 of record VXCM01000246.1, read on the forward strand.
AACAGAAAAAAACCAAAAAACACCCTAACAGAGTATTTTTCATTCACAGAAAACAGACCTGTCAAGCTATTTAAAGCTACAGCCAGATGAGTCTTATGCTCAGTCCATTTGATTACCCTGACAACTTTCTCCAATAAATTTCCTCTTTCAGCTTATGTTACAGACATATAGAGAGCCTGGGTTTTGGTTCTTTGAGGCCTCAACACAGTTAAAGCACCAAACCAGTGGACCATGTGCCAGTTAAAGACTGCAAGATCTGGTAAAATGATTTTGTACCCAGAGCACACAAAGACATTATTGATTCCCCAAATGGTGCCCCAGTGCACTTTCTGTTGTTCGACGGCCTTCCCTGATTTATGAAAGACGTGCACATCATGACAGAGTCTGACAGTTATATTTAGTATGATAAGTGATTGAGTTTGTATTACTTTCAAATAGATGCTTAAGAATGTTTTGCATTGTGCATAGTCAGGAAATGGATTTTCCAGTATCAGTGCATGGTAGGATAATTTTGAACCACTGGGTTTCCACAGATCTTTATATTTTCTAAAAATGTAGAAAAAGCATTATTCATTAAAGCAGAGATTATGCATTATGAATTCTAGAGATGTTATAGCAGGTATTTCCACGAATGTCACTACTGAAGAAAGTATTTGTTACCATCTACTATGTTTTGAGCTGAACGAGTTACTCCTCCTTAGGTTGGAATCTATCATCTAGTTGTAATTTTAAATGTGGTAACATTAGATGCAAAGTGGGTAAAAAAAATAAGCCCACTGAAGCTGGATATAAACAGCATATTTAGAACTGAATAGTAAGACATTTTAGCATGAAATGTCACATAAGTCTTTGGCACAAATTGGCACAGATGCAAGCAGTGAGGAAAACAGGAAAAGTAAAATAGAAAACACCTGGTTTTCAATCTGAAGTCACATCAGTTAGTACACACTGAAGACTTTCTGACTTTATGCTGATGCTCTGCATCTAAACAAACAAGAAAAACCCAGAAATCATGTCAAATGCATTCATTGGCAATCTTTTGTTATTTTAGAAATTGCAATATGCCATTATTTTCTTTTAATGTCAGTTGTGCTGGGCCTGCTTGTTTTTCAGTGTCACGTTTGTGTTTTCTCTATCAGTGTTGAAATAGTTTGTACTTTTAGCAGCTATTACAGGCCATTAGTCAGACATGAATAAGTCAATTTGCACAGCGTCTTCTATGGTGAAGAAGAACTTTATGAGAATACACTGACATTTGCCAATAACTTACGTAATCAGTTCTGTGTAACATATTCATCAACTGTTTGTATGGGAAACTGTTACATTACCATGGAAGGGATCTTGTGTTATTTTAGCATTTTTCAACAAGTAACAATTTTTGTTTGCATTGTACATATTTCCTTCAGTCCCCCTTATCTTTGGTCAATTTTCCACGTACAATCAAATATAAACCATGGTTTACATTCCCTGTGGTGCCAAACGCGTTGGCATGGAAAAAGGCATTTGGCAGGGTCAAATTGAAAGCAGACGTGAAAATAATCCAAAATTAATGGCATTTATTGTTATCAACCTTTGCTTACTTTCACAGGCTAAAAGACACAACTTCTCTCTCATCTGGATACAAATCTAGCCTGAAGAGAAGCATCCTTTTAAGGACTGATTTGAAATAATTATTTTTTTAAAAATATTTGTCTAAGCAAAATGGATATTTGGAAGCTAACGTTGTTTTTGTGCTGGATGACACTGTACATGGACATCTGTCTGAGCCAGAAAGACTGCACAGGTATGGATTGCCCTCCTCTGCAGAACTGTATAGAAATGGTTTTAGAGAAGGGTGCTTGCTGTCCCACCTGTGTACAAAAGGGCTGCACCTGTGAGGGTTACCAGTACTACGACTGTGTCCAAGCAGGCTTCCGGAAAGGGAAAGTCCCAGAGGGGGAATCCTATTTTGTTGATTTTGGAAGCACAGAATGCTCTTGTCCTCAAGGAGGGGGGAAAATCAGCTGTCATTTTATTCCATGCCCTGAAATTCCACCCAACTGCATTGATATTGTGCAGCCTCAAGATGGATGTCCGCAATGTAGACAAACTGGCTGTATTCATGGCAAGAAGAAATATGAGGCAGGACATTCCTTTCAGGTAGACTTGTGCCAGGTTTGTCACTGTCCAAATGAAGGTGGAAGCTTGATGTGTTCACCCATCCCAGGCTGTGACCTGCGTAGTGTTAATAAAGCCATGGGGGTCACTAACCCTGAGAACAACAACCCTCTGAGTGACATTAGCAGCCCTCATGACAGACAACAGACAAATCCACTGGAATCATTTTCCAAGCTGGCCCTGCGAAACACTCTACCACTGTATAAGGATGACCCACCCAGTTTTGGCACTGAGGATTATGACTATACATTGGCAGAGCCCACATCTTCCACTCCCCAGGATCTGGCCTTACCACTGGCATCTACTACAGTACCACCAACTTCCTCAGAGTCAAGCTCCATTTCCTTCAACTCCCATGATGAGAGGAGACATGAGCAGAGAGTGAAACAAAGAAGCCCTGATCAAGAGAAGAGCAGCAAGGCTGAAGTCAAGCACCACACACATCTAATCACTACTGGGCCTCAGAGAGAAACATCAACACTGTCAACAACTACAACCACACAGAAAGTGACCACAGAGGACTACAGGCCATGGCAGGTAGTTAATGAGAGGACCAATAGACATAACAGTGACAGGGACATTTTTAAAGACACAGTGTACGCTGCCCGTGCCAACAAGGGACCTGTTAGACACTTTGACCATCATAAACACGGTCAGAGCAGTCGTACAGGGAGTCACAATTGGCCCTCAGGCCATAAAGGAGAAGAAAAAGTCCCAGCTGATCACAAGCAGCCTGTTGGTATTGAGGAACAGGATTCATACCCTGCAGTCCAGTTCAGTTCCACCAGCAGGGTCCCAGTCAGGATGAGAGAAGATGGAGAACAACTGCATAGACAGCCCCAAACCCTTTACAACTCCCAGCCTCACCACACAGAGGAAGACAAGGAAGGTATGTGCATATTATAAAATGTTTGAAAGAGTTCTGAACTTAATAATTTAAATGATAAAACCAGTACACAAGCAAATAAATCTTTTGATTTACTCAACATTGCCTACATTGAAATACTGTATGTTACAACATGATTTATGGCCTTGTGAGTGATGACAGTGTTAGACTGTTACTTTTTCATCAGACATCTTCCTCTTCCTTCTCTCACATCCTGTCTTTTGAGGAGGAATTCATAATCACTCTATATAAGCTGGCGGTGGTCCAGGAAAAACAATCATTCATGGAAAGTCTGTGTTCTCTAGATAGTATTTATCTACCTTGCTCAATAGAAAAAGGCACTTCTATGGATTCAATAGCCAATTCATGTGGAAGGAATAATATATTTTGTCCAGTGTTTTATAAATAGGGACTAATACTAAATCCAGAGACATATTTACACACACACACACACACACATATCTATCTATCTATCTATCTATCTATCTATCTATCTATCTATCTATCTATCTATCTATCTTTATATTTATATTTATATCTATATGTATGTGTGTATCCTGTACGGGGCAGTGAAATTACAATTTTCTCTCCTTTTCTCTCCATCTCTTGAGCTGGTGACAGCATATCATTCATGTGATCAGCATGCTCTCAGTTCAGCCCCCTTCAGGGCACAGGCCAATCCACTGCAGACACTGGGACAGAAAGCAGATGATGAAGAGATTACAAGGATGTCTGGTAGATAAGTTAGTGCTGTGGAAACTATGAGAAAAGCATCATCTCTTATTCCTAAGAAGAACTAATAAGTTACATATACACAATTTATAGTATATGAGCTAACAATCCTACTGGATATAATAAACCTTACAGTGTATGATCCTGTACAATTATCCAAATTCATGTTTTGCTTGTTCAAATGAAGAATGAGATTTTCTGCAGTGCTAATGACTGATAAGTTTCCTGCAGGAAAACCTAGCCAGATCATATTTCTACATACTTAATGGCTTTATGGCTCAAAGTAATCACATTATGTAAGACTTCTCCATAAGGTCTGTAGATGTAATTTTGATTGAGTGAAATGTATTAATAATGTGATTTAATCCTCATAACTACTTTTGTACCTGAATCACTGAAGAATTTCACCATTATTACCCCTTGAGGTTCTGATTCTGGTGGCACTGTTCCATTTTTTTTGATAATTATCATAATACCCCCCCAAAAAACCCTCAAAATATTTCAATGAAATTAGGCCTAATTAATTTGAAATATTTTGAGTACTTTTACCAAGGATGACTAGCTTTCAACTGCAACCAAATTTAGATGATGTATGCACAAATAATCTCAGCATTCCTGCAAAGTTTGTTTTTCATTTGACCTATACACAATAAATGTTAATGGCCATAACTCAGTGGCCATGAATTTGACTCACATCAGAATTTGTACAGTTTATTCTCACAAAAGCCCCAATATTACCAGACAGGATTTATTCTTTTAAATCATCAGCCAATTTGCTTGATTTTCTATCACTATAATTTTGATACAGATCTGGATCTGGATGCAGATTAAAAATTTGCCAACATTTTCTGTGATTAAAATAGATGTAGATAATTGTGCAGCCTTGCCAGTGGCATGCACTCTCTGAGTTCATTCTAGTTAGTGGTGCTTTGTCCAGCATGCAGCAATGTTGAGATGTTCTCACCCCTTGTCTTGTTAACCTGCTTTACTACACTGTGACTTTTGTTGAGACCTGTCAGGATTTTTTCTTTCCTTTCAGCACCTGGCCTCCATAGGTATGTATAGTATGTGTGCATCCATTAGGTGCGTCTATGGGAGAGAACACCAAAGGTACATATTGAGTTCAGCGTGAAGCTGGAAGAATATAGGTTATGGACTGACCCTTTGTTGCTGTTTGCCATTCCCACATTTTGAGAAGGAATGCTACAGGTTTATGTCAACTCAGGGTAAAATATGAAACTGTGTAGGAATGTCTGCGGACCTGTATGAAATTATTATTTATTTAGTCAAGTTTTACACTTTTATAAGTGTAAAACTGAGATATGTTTTGACAGATGTCCTCAGCAGTTTTCTGCACTATGCATAAGTGCATTTGAATATTTATTCAGTTGTAAATTGCAGCATTGTGGTGGGCAGAGAGTTGATTCACTCTGCACTTCAGTCTGCCCTCCTGAAGACAGGACAGTCTTTCCTCCTGATACCAGGAGCTTGATGTCTCTGCTTCTCGCTCGTTAGGGGCTGCATGACACTGTGAGGGTTCACTGTGAGGGAAGATTTCCAGAGCAGCGACACGTTAACTCAGAGACAGGAAAAACCCTGATAAGGCCCTTGAGTAATCTTGAGTAATGCCTGTTATCAGTGCCATTAGCAGAGGATGTTATAGTTATTTGGAAAGGAAAAGAGAAAGCATGAATAACAAGAACACAACATTTCTCACTAAACACAAATGAGCTGCCTTTGGAGTGGAACACAGCCCAAGATAAATGTTTTTTTTTTCTCTTTCAGTCAATAAATTGCGGCTTGATTTCCAGACGCTACTCACTACTCCCTCATGAGTTGGTGTGATTACCCGTCTCCCATGAGGCTGCTGGTTTCCAAATCCTCCCAGTAATCACCTCAGCCGAAGCAACCTTCACACACCCTCACTCACCCTTCTCAGTAATCTCACTACCTACATCACCAAGCAGCAACAGTGACATTCAACTAGACTAGAATATCTTAGACAGAGACAACATCAGCTTAAATGCATGCATGAAGTATAGAAATCTTCTGAAAATATGAGATGAGGTGGAATTGCTGAAATAGTGCTTGTTTTTCTCAACAGCAGTGTCTCAACACACTGCATGGGAATGAACTGAACGGATATCTAATTTTCCTGATGATGAAAAGGAGGGTGAATTCCAGAGGTGGCCATGTGAAAGTTCACTCCTACTGTGAAGATTAGTTTGAAGATGGTTTACTCTGGTAAATCTAGGGTGTTTTCCTGGTCATTTCCAAGGAATTTTGGCATATCTGAAGTCTGCAACATGTCCTTACTGAAACCGCGTGATCCACATGTCACCATGCTTCTAAAAAAAAAAAAAAAAAAAAAAAAAAAGAATCTGGTCCAGATGCAGGAAACCAGTCATAAACAAGATAAGTAAAAAGTAAAGAAAGATTGGTGATAAATTATAACCAATAAAAGCTCTGCTGCTTGTACCATCTGCATTTCTGTCATTAACATGAAAACAAAGTGCAGTTGCGTACAGTATACTTATCTAATACTGTATATCTTACATGCATTTTTATTCTTTTTGATAACATGATTTCTAATACACAAAATAGTCGTGTCTAGTTGAACTTTTATTCCTTTGAGCTTTGTGTCTTTTTTTTTTTTTTTTTTTTGTCAAAAATTAGAATTTTAAATGAATTTCCTCTGGCAAGAAATGAGCAAATTTCCTGTGTTGTGGTTTGGAATATATTAGGTATAATAAGGCAACAGGAAAGGAGTTCACATACAAATTGTGTGATTAACTGGAGAATATTTAGTCAAATATTCCAGTCATGACTGGTGTGTCATGGAATGCACCTAGCCAATTTAATCCAATGGTGATTTAACATACGGTAGTAGCGTGATATCTACACAGTCACAAGGTGTGCATCCTTGGATGTGTCAAGGACATATGTTACACTCATAGAAAACACTGTGTGAGTCACAATCAAAAATCCTCTATATTATTATTATTATTGAGGTTATCTAACCACAGGGAGGTGTAATTGGATTGGAGGTTTCTGTGTGAAACCATGCAAGACTGAGGTTAACCCTCAGGGCTCACATCAATTACTATAACCTCAGGGAAGAGTACATAAAGATAGATCACACATTTCAGTTTCAATCTCAGAGTTTAAGAGAATATATGTCAATAACTGAAACTCAATTTAGCTGTTTTAGAAAAGAAGTCTTTCGATAAGGAGGAAAAGCCTCCCAGTTATGTCACAGTCAGCTGCTTTAGGACACTGATTATTTTTTCAGAAGACATGATATGTCTACAAGCACTCATGCTGAAGGTGAGAGGAGCACTGATCTATTGAACTTGACACAGGCGTGCACACACAAACACCTCTCATTCACAACACACACAAACCTGACCAGGCTTTTTGGCTGTCAGCATTAATCATCTGACAAGTTCAACCCCACTTGTTTTCAGAGTTTGTAAGTTTGGGACTCTTGTACTTCATCAGTCCTGTTCTCTCCAGCCGGTCTGTATTGTAAATCACTGCCATGTCCACAAAGGGAGAGACACGCGAGCCTTGATTAGTGGCAGCACACGGCTTTATAACACCTCCCAGGCATGTTGAGAGCCGCCCTTTGTGGCTGTTAGTGTGGCTTCATATTTTCAGGGAGGGTNCCTCCCAGGCATGTTGAGAGCCGCCCTTTGTGGCTGTTAGTGTGGCTTCATATTTTCAGGGAGGGTGATGCCACCAGTTTTGGATTGGGATGAGAGCAACGCATCTGGTGTTAACACTAGTCTAATGGACGTATGTAATGACAGGCCAAGAATACAGAGATTTTCCTTAGCCACCTATCAAGTGCTGAAATCTCCATTGTAAAAAAAATTGTTAAATCAGCCCAGCTAATTATTACTAAGCAGTATGGAACAATTTTGCTGTTCAGGCTTAATTAGAAGGTCTGTCAAAGAGATAGGAGGGGATTGGGTCAGGATGGCTCAGATATATAATTGAGCTACAACGGTTTATATTCATGTGCAGTAAGTTTTTTTTTGATGAAACTCAATCTCCCTCCAAAGGGATTATTGTTTCTTTCACAGAATCTTTTATAAAAAAATTGCTGTGGATTGAAGGATTTTAACTCTGTATACATCCCACCTTCTGGCACACATGGAGCAAATTTGTTTAATGTTTATGATGAGGAAACAGATTCCACCTGGAGAAAATGAATAGGAAGCAAAAGAAGGGGGATGACTAATTATGTTCTCTGTCTTTTAATGTACATTTACTCTGGTTCAAAGAAACTTGTTAAAGTTGTAGGGCTGGAACAGAGGGTGTAGTTATTTATCAAAGAGTTATTGTGTCTTTCAAGGTTTGGGTTTTCTCATTTCTAAACCTATAAATTATAGACACTGCAGCAGTCACTTGCTCTTTTCTTGAGAAACTGCCATGGTGCTATAATGTATAGGTAAGTCAAGGAGCGATGTATTTCAACAAAACAAAGATAAAATGATAGAATGACCTCAGGACTCAGATTCTCAGAAATCTGTGCTGAACTTCATCTATTTGGAATTCCAAAACAACTTTCACAACTTTCCAGAACAGCTTAGCAGATTTGGCATCATGTCTACTTTTGTGCCCCCTCCACCATTACTTGCTGTAGTCACGAGCTTAATACTACAAAAAAACCATTCAATGGATGGACGAAGGTGAAAAAATACATCCCTGGTGAAGGTAAAGTTATGGTGACTGACTAGGAAGACACATATGTTATGAATCTTCCACAGTGCACGAGCCACAAATCAAAGCTGGAATGCACTGCCCTGTTATTGGTGTACGTGTATATTTTCCCTGTAAACCAGATAATATGTGTTTGACCTGTCTGCTTCCTGACCCAGTTAGAAACAAAACACTAATGTGTTATTCCTTCCTCTGCTCCAACTCTGATTAAGAAAATAAAATGGACAAATATACTCTGAAGATAATTTTATAAACATTTGGGTTTCATAGTTCTTCTTGCTGATGAAACAAAGAGCAGAGTCAAAGCAAAGAAAAACACAGATTGTGTGTGCAGTCACCAGAACATGCATTGAGTTCAGTTTGTTTCACTGAGAGAAGTTCCACTCAAGATGAGATTTTACTGTAACCACTTATTTGGTGTCACTTGCATTTCAGTGTTTCTATTTTACTGTGATTCTAAGTGTTTCTAAATTCATTCATTCATTTGTTGTTTCTAAATTCATTTGTTTGCTGTTCTATATACAGTGTCTGCCAAGGAGCTGGTGAAAACCTGCTGTGAGACAGGACAGAAATGGGCTTCAGCTAATGGTCACTGCAGCAACATGGATCCACCCACTAAAGATAGGCACTCCATCTGCTGGTAAGACCATCATTCAAAGCCTATCCACATCCTTTACTTTAATTCTTATAATTAAACCTTGTACACTGTAATTTCTCTTTAATTGCCTCATGTAGAAAGGAAGCTACAACGCCTGTTTATTGGACTTACCAAAAAGATGAATCTGAAGGTGATTTTATTGAGGATCTCCCTTGAGATATAATGAAAAAGTGATATCCATTGTTATTATGAGTGCAAGATTACTCACAATTAACTTGATCTTTCCTTTGGAAATGTCAAGGATTTGACTGGTTCGTGATTAAGTTTTTAATTTTCACAACATAAGCTTTCTTCCTCAGACTTTCTCTTTCTTCATCTAATTACATTTCAAAGGATGCTTGTAGTTTGGTCAGATCTATCACAACAATCACTGTTGCTTTATGGCCAAAGTTGCAGGCTACACATTTTCCTGTGTGCTTTTCTCTCTCAGGACTGCCCAACAACAGTGCTGCTTGGGTTCCCTGGGAGAAATTCACTGTTTGGCTGGAATTAATGCAGCCAGAGGAGGAAACATCTGTGAAGAGGATGCCAATAACAAATGTGGGATAAGTTCCTATAAGGCAAGTATCTGTGACCGGTTATTGAACATAGTTCACTTGGTTTACAATCAGACCCAATGACAGAGCAAATTTTAAATTAAGCCTAATACTGTACTGAATTAGCAGCTGATAACTGCATTAGTCACAGTAGAATTGTACTATAGTCTTTAAAAGACTCTTTGCAGTTTCAGAGCTTCATTCTGAATATCTCCAGTGAGGATTGCTGCTGTCCTCCCCCCTGTCATTCAATTACCTTATTCAATTTAGACAAAATGCTTTAGGACCAGTTACAACTAAAGGTATCCACGGTTCTATAAGATTTATCCTCTGAAAGGGAGAACGCTGTAAAAGGAGATGTCAGATGCTTCCCTCAAATTTTGTTAAACTGAGCTGATATTTGATACTGCCAAAATAGCAGCAGTCATAAACTATGGTGTGATAGCCAAAGGAAGATCAAGTCATGGTTCCATAGCCACTCATTTGACATCCACCCTGAGTAACCTACTGAGGACCCTGTAAAGCATGGGGCCATTATCAACTCTGTGCTGGATCACAGCTGTAAAATATTCTCTCTCAGCACCTCTTCGTAGGACTCCAGTAGGCTTAGTAATATTGTGTCATCTATAAGCATGCTCCATCACAGTGGTCATTATTGGAGTTTCATGTTTCTTCATTTCTCTTTGCACTGCTCTCTTGCTGAGAGCAACAGGGAGATACAGAGAGCAAAATGTCGTTTGCAAGGGGGAGTTTCCCTGAATTCAGGCCTATATCATGATTCAGAAAAAACAGACCTTGCATGTGGTCCGCTGCATTCAGTGCTTTTCATAAACCAGCTTTGTAATGTTTTTTCTAAGCACAGAAGTGGTACTTTAATGAGCAACATGATCCCTTACACTATATATTACACCATTTTATTTCTCAACATGTAGTATGTCTTTTCATTCTGCTCTATGTACATTATATATATGGCTGGAATGACAAATAAATGAGCTTGAACTTGAACTTGATGTATTGAGTAAAGACTGACTTTCTGACTTGCAGGAGTGCTGTGGCTGCTGCTTGTTGGGGCTGCAGATCCGCAGTGAAGGGCATCGCTGTGAAGCCCACCAGTACCTGGGCTACAGCTGTAGACATGTCTTTCTCACCTGCTGCGAGGGCAGGTGGGGGAATACAGCAGAGAAACAAGATGGCTGGCATATTATCAAAGAGAAGCCCATTCTAGGCTCCACTGCCCTGCCAAAGAGAGGTATTGTTAACAAACACACACACAAACCTGCGGTGCTAATATAATGCATGTTCTATATGTTCCATTGTCTTTCCAGTGCATAACACATACTCCAGAAAATCCATAAGAGGTGGGGGAAAGCAATGTAATACACACTGGTGCACTGCCAGAGAGGAGTACTGATTTATACAAAAGACATTTGATTTATTTCACCCTAGCTGTTAAAGGAAGTATTGTATAGTGAAGTCCCCCAACCCTGCTGAAAAATGGTACATCTCACTGGCCTGCCAGAGCAAACTACAATACCCCAGTTCACCCATTTACTGTAATTCTAAGAGATCTGGTGCCTGCTTGGCATGGCCTGAAAATTCTGTTCTAATAAAGCACTCTGTACTGTAAACATATTTGTACTGAAAGAAAAGAAAAGAAAAGAAAAGAAAAGAAAAGAAAAGAGCTCTACATCGTTGATACCTGTTGACANAAAGAAAAGAAAAGAAAAGAAAAGAAAAGAAAAGAAAAGAGCTCTACATCGTTGATACCTGTTGACAGTTTGGGCGACATAAATGTCACCCAACATAAATGTTGGGTGACAACATTGATGAAGGCCACATGAAGGCTCATGTCGCCTTCATCATTTCTTATTAGAACATTTAAAATGCATTTACCGACAGGGAATGAAATGTTTTACGCTTGTTATGCAGTTATTCATGTCATTTGATGCTGCTACGTGTTAGTGAAAACAACATTCACTCTCTCCATGTGCTGTAGTGTCTGACAGTCCATTCCCCAAAGAGGCCTTTTCCATTGGTGAGGAGCAGGAGGGGGAGAATGCGGTGGACAGTCCTGTGGAGGTGGAGGACATGGACGAATGTCTGCTCTATGATGGCAGCCTCTGCCACCATAGATGTCTCAACACACTGGGCTCTTTCAGGTGTGACTGCTTCCCCGGATATGTGATGCAAGAAGATGGTTTTACTTGTGCACAAGGTAAAGACCACCATCCAGACTTTTATAATCCCAGTGATACTAGCACGCAATGAAGTGACTCTCTGATCAAGTTGCTCTTTGAAATATGATTTAGTTCACATTTCTGGCAGGAAGACCCCATTTGTTGTAATTTGTCTACATGTACAGAGTGTATTATTTTCTTTCTGAGTGTTCCTTCCTGTCTGCAAGCTCTGATACTGTCTAATAATAGTTATTCTGATGACGTGCTAACATTAATTTCCTGGACTGACAGTAATGCTCAACACATCACATCCTTCTGCTGTTGCCAAAAACTTTTAAAGGAAAGACACATTTTCACGGTGTTCACGTTCACTTTTCACTCAAGTCGGGATCAGTTACATGAGAAGTATTTTCAGTTTAGTCTGAATGACTTTGCTATAGTGCACCAGACTTTAATCAACAGTGGCTTTCACCATCACAACCTGTCTGAACAGGATACTAATGCTAGAGCTTTCCTCACCAAATTACAGTGAGGGATGAAGCTCACTAATAAAACCAAATGTTTGTCTGCAGGCCATGTTTTTTCCTGTCTCACCTTTAGTGCTATTACAACTTTCATCTGTGGCTGCCTTGCCTCATATCGCTGGATGAAAATGCAGGCGTTGCACAAGGTTTTAGACCAAAGTAGATGGAGAGGTGGAAACCTTGATTACAGTGTAATTAGTTTCTCCTGTGATGAAATTATTCATGTTTCCGCAGAGATGGTGGATGAGGAGAACAAATTGAAGGAGGATGACAGAGCAGCGGTGGATCCCACCACACCACTACCGCCTCCTAGCCAGTCCTCCATTCCATTCAACCCCTGTGAAGGTTAGTCACATGTGGCCTAATGAGGGGAGAGGGACCTGGATACTTGACAGAATATAATGAACACTTGCATTCCACCTTAACCTTAATCATAATTTGGAATAAGTCACTTGTGTTTAGAGTAGCCAGATCCTATCAAAGTTTAGTTTGTTTTCAGTATTTACTGGTCATTTTCCTGAAGTCCACATCATAGTTTCTGCAAGGTCACATTTTGTTTCTCTTGTTTGGTTTCCATAACATGAGGGTGGATGTCCTTCACTTTGGGCCAAAAGTAGGAAATTCAATATGGCTCAGAGATCAACCTGGAAACAGGAAATGAGCAAAAGGTTTTTCAGTAAATAGTGTTTATCTCACCCACGCAGAGCCACAGATCCCCCGTTCCATACAGTATGTCACCCCACATGCTGCTTTGTGGAGCAGTGTTATATTTTGTTTGACTTAACTGTCATTCTGCTCAGGAAACAGCCCCTGTGAGCAACAGTGCACCCCGGTGGGCGGAAGGCCACAATGCTCCTGTTTCCCAGGATTTTCGCTTAGGGCTGATGGACGCTCCTGTGAAGGTGAGGAACTGAAACACTGTTATAATGCTGAAAACATTTTCATTTACTTCAGTACATTTATCTGACAGCTGTAACTACTAGTCACTTTGTAGATTCCCATTAGTATCAGATAAATATGACTACTGTCATCTTAAAATGCAACATTTCAGCTTCTTTAGGAACTTCTAAACTTGACAGTGACTTAGACCATATCCAAAGAGTTTTTGAACATTTCTGCAGCTTTTAGAAGAGAACTTAATTGTTAAACTGTTGTAAAAGCACAAAAATACTAAAACCTAAATTACAAGGATTTCAGCAGACAGTGACAAAATGCGGACATGCTTAGAAAAACATTTAGATACAGTTTTGTTACAGTTTCATATGTATTTTTTGATGTTTCCAATTGTTTTTTTCTCTGGGCCATGTCGAAAGCCCCCCTTTTCCATTGCATTTGCCCCCCTTTTCCACTATATTTGATATGGTCATGTTAGACAATACAGTCATAAAACAAAACCTAAAATTGATCCTTCAACTCATCTGAAATTGTATAATCTGTAATCCTGTAATTGTAATCCTTCAATTGATCTGAAAGCATCCCCAAAACTAGAAATACAATTTTTATACCAGACAGATACACAGTACTTTTACTTTGACCACACTTGAGTCCATTTTACTGTTATTACTTATTCACTTACAGAGTAAAAGAACATTTTAATGAAGGATTTTTTCATTTTTTTTCTGCATATGCAAATACTTTCCCTGGTTTGTTTAAGTTATCCACTACTTACCATACACTGTATACCTTTAGTTCCATGGCATTCAGAGGTGAATTGGACTTTTATCATGATGCTTATCAGCATCTCTTGATGTCTGAGCTGTCACACTGGAGATATATGTTTGAGTTAAGCCACAACCAAAGGTCTGTTTCCTGCCTGGCAGCAGTGAACTCGGCTAGTGACAAAGAGCAGCTCAGTGTGGTGACAAATTTCTCATTATGTGGGTGTTTCACCCAGCGGCTTTGCCCCTAATCTCTCTATCTGAGGAGGGTATAACCTGCCTCTTTAATCTGGCTGCAACTGTGTTATGCTGACTATTACACAGAGACCAGGGCTTGGCTATATTTCTGCATCTCCTTCTCTCCTTTTTCTCAACCTATTTATCTGTTTTTGTATTTTCTATAATACAAATTCTTCTTCTCCGCATTGCTTTTACCTGACGCAATTCTTTTTTAAAATATTTTGTCAACATCTAGACATAAATGAATGTTTGTCCACACATGCCTGCCAGTTGAATGAGCGCTGCGTGAATACTGCAGGGAGTTACATGTGTCAGAGACAGATCACCTGTCCGCTGGGATACCAGATCAACGATGACATTTGTGAAGGTACAACACAACACCCTTAAAGCACAGCCACCCACAGTGACTGTTGTAAAAACCAGCAACAGTTGACTCACTGAATGCTCTTCATGTCCAGTGATTATGTAATTTCACATGTGAGTACACACACACAGCAGAGTATAATAAGAAATATTACTCCAGAGAGTTGTTACCATAGCATTTGCCTGTTAAATCGTAGCATGAGGAGATGTGTGGCATCGATGGCTCCTTTGAGATGCAGAGTAAATCTCCCAATAAGTCTCATTATTTCCATACACCATAAATTGAGCCTGTGGAGAGGTCTCATTGACAAAGCAGCAGCAGTGTTCAGGAAGAAGGATCTGTAAAGAAGACGTAAAGAAGACGGTTAGATGTACTTTCAGATAGGTTTAAGGCTAAGGAGACTGAACTAATTTGCAGTTACTTGTAAACTGAAAGAATAGTCAATCACATAAAATGAATGGAGTATATTTAACAATACAATAAGTGTCTAAATAGCTGGATGCTATTTCAAGATGTCAGCACAAATGGGGGATAAAAAAAGATTTTTGTGCTGTGCTACATATTCATAGCTTACTTTGGAAGTGAAATGAAACCATCCTCTCACTGGATCCTCTCTCAAATGAAGTGAATTTCCCAGACAAGGAGAAACTGAACTCCCTTCCTCTCCCTCCCTAAACAGAATGACTCAGTCAAGACAATGAATGAACTGTTCTACCTTACTCACTTTCTTTCCTAACCCAATTTCTTAGAGAATCCTTAAATTCTTCTTTTAAAATGAACAAACTCTTTAACCTTTCTGTCTTTCTCTGGCTGGCTCCCTCTCTGATTTGTAAGGACCCATTACGTTCCCATTGCCTTGACTGGGAGTGAGGTCAGTGCCAATCTCTCACACATTAATCCTGCTCCCTGGCTCCTCTCTCTGTTTCTGTCTATATCAAGCTGTTGGGGCTCACTCAGCTCTGAATGACTCTGCCAGACCTGTGTCAGGAGCAAGATGCTCAATCACTATCTGCTCTTTAGAGACCTACCCCATATCCGCAGGGCAGCCAGAGCTGGTTTAAGCTGCTGTACTGCAATTAGAGCGATGAACTCACGCAAGCCTGCGCGTAAACATGAGATACTCATGAATTATGTACACACACATCTGTAGCACAGGTTGTTTTCTTTTGAGATTACAATTTCCCTGCAGTGTTGGTTTGTGATATGGCAACAGATGTGGCAAGATGACTGACAGGAGGTAGATCCCTCAGTAGACAGCTGGTGAAAGGCTCTGGAGGAATACGCCACAGTGTTTAGCGAGACACTTATTCTGTTGTAACATGTTATAATGGGAGTAATTAGTGTAGAGAAGATTTCTGATGATACCCTTAAAGTTATAAAGTGATTCTGTTTTTGTTGATTAACCACCAGAATGTCAGTAGAGGGAGCTTTATAATAATGCACAGAAGTTGAAGTGAGATTCAGAATCTGCCATTGAACCACAGTACCATCCAGTGGTGAAATGTGGCATTACAAGTATAGATAATTCATCTTCAGCATGGCGATAACACATCTAGTAGATTAACAGACTGAAACTAATAACGTTTGATTTATACTTTATTGTTAATCAATCATCCATCACTTCTCATTCCCTCATTTATTCATCTTCATTCACAGATATCAATGAGTGTGTGCAGAGGACTCACAATTGTGGGCTTGGCTTTGACTGTGTGAATACTGAGGGCTCATTCAGGTGCAACCCCAAACCTCGCTGTTCTGTGGGCTTTACCCAGGACACACAGGGCAACTGTATAGGTAAGACAACCCACATGTTTTTTATTGTAATATTTACGGTATATCAATGTTGCAGTCAGATGTTTTACACCAATATGCACTGCATTAGTGAATTTATCTAATCTATCCATTTATTTGGATTTTATCTAACCAACAAGGGTTTTCAGCTTTTTTTCACACAACAGTTGGCATAATTTTTTTTAAAGAGCTTTTCTAGTTTGAGATTCCCAAGTTGGTTCCCAAACATAGATGAGTGAATTGAGCTCAGCACACACCAGAAACCATCTCTGCAGGTGAACCCAGCCTATAGTAGACATAGTAGGCATGGGACTGAATGCCCCACAGGTGAATCAGCAGCACTGCAGTGACAGAGGGGTTAAATGCCACACAGACAGGAGATCAGAGAGGCTGCTGTTGGGGGCTGCAAAGGGGTGGATAAAAGCCAGTCCTCTGTCCTCCTCCAGTACAAACTGATGCTGTGGAATTAGCCCCAAGGGGCAGGAATTGAGGCATGTCAAGGCAGCCGACCTCACTGTAAAAGGAGTGTAAAAGAAATGCTCTGAGAAATGAGAAAATGGAGAAAATCTCAGATACACACATACACACGCATACACGCTCTACACAACAAAGTCATCCAGGGGAATGCAACTCTGTAATGTTTGCTTTGATTTGATATCACAGTGTGGCTTAAGCTGCCCTTCTTTCACTCATGCCCTGCTTTGTTTTGTTCCTGGCTCCTCTCTGTGGGTATCTTTCTTCTTTCTGTCTCTCTTTCTCTTTCTCCCCCCTCTCTCTACCAGATATTGACGAGTGTAGCACCTTACCCCAGCCTTGTAGTTCAGGATTTAACTGCATCAACACAATGGGATCCTACATATGCCAGCGGAAGATCATACTAATGTGTAGTCGTGGCTATCACGCAAGTCCTGATGGATCCAGGTGTATCGGTAAGATTTAAAAACATATATTCAAATATCATGCATAAACTTGAGGATGTTTTTAACAGAAATTGTGACATAGCAGCAAGGTAATCATAGGTAATTATGAGTTTAAGGCCAAGCTGCTTTGCTCACATGACTATATAAACACACAAAAAAGTAACGATTGCTATTTATTTCTTCCTCATGCTTGTGTCCTTGCAGACGTGGATGAGTGTGAGAGCAATCTTCATCGGTGTGGAGAGGGTCAGCTGTGCCACAATCTGGCTGGTTCCTACCGCTGTGACTGCCAGACAGGTTACCAGTATGACACATTCAAAAGGATGTGTACAGGTGTGTTGGATCTCATCAGAAGAAGCACCCTGCAATATTCTCTCCTGTTCTCTCCTTTCCTTCACTTTTTTACTCTTTTGCACTACTGTAGATCCACTACTTTTATTTGCTCTGCTGCCCTTATTTATTATTCTGTGGTAGGGGAGCTGCTGAAGCCTTACCTCAGCTTCTGCAGCAGCCACTGGGCCACAGACTGTGTTTCCTGCTTTCTACTCCTGCTGCTGCTCCTTCTGTTTCTGATTCACTCTGTTGTGACTCTCACACTCTAATGAACTCTGCTGAAGTGTTTAGACTATCAGCAGGCAGCTGGTCCCCTCACGTCACACTCTCGTTGACATACACACAAACACGCACAGGCCTGCATGCATGCAGTACCTAGACATGTAGGGAAACAAACTCACACACATGCAACACACACACACTTCTCAAAGGTGTGACACTCCTTCCTCTCAGATGTAAATGAGTGTTGGCGCTACCCAGGCCGCCTGTGTGCCCAGACCTGTGAGAACACCCCAGGCTCCTATGAATGTTCTTGTACCGTTGGCTTCCGCTTATCTGGCAATGGCAAGAACTGCGAAGGTGTGTGTTCATGTTTGCCCCTGTGGTTGTGAGTGTGTGTGCATCCATGTGAGCAATTTATACGTGTCATTGTAAGTTTTCTAGATTTGTGCATGCAAATATGCCTGTTTATATACATGTGTGGGCTCAGACTTGTGTGTGTTGAGTGTGTGTGTGTCGTGAGCTGATATTAAAGCTGATGAGGGATGGTGGTTGTAGTATTGTACTGTATCATACCATGCCTTAAAGCAAAAACCAATGAAGGTATAATCGCTTGTTAACAACATCTTGTCTATGTGTTGAGATAAAAGCATTAGAAATCATTTGATCAAGTGAATTGTGACAGTAATTAACTCAAACTTCTACTTTCCAGATGTGAACGAGTGTTTGGCCAGCCCATGCAGTCAGGAGTGTGCCAATATTTACGGTTCCTACCAGTGCTACTGCAGACAGGGCTACTACCTGAGGGAGGATGGCCACACCTGTGAAGGTGAGGCACACTTTATTACACATCACAACTACTTGTCATGCAGCATGCTTATATTTTGATGTGTTTATGAATCTGTTTGATGTGATTTACCTCCTTTGTCGTGCAGATATTGATGAATGTTCCCAGACCATTGGCCATCTGTGCACCTATAAGTGTGTAAATGTCGCTGGAAGTTATCAATGCGCATGTCCTGAATATGGTTACACCACGTCCCCAAATGGACGCTCCTGTCGAGGTGAATATGCCTCATCCCCTCCCAACCCCAATCATACATGTACATCATCACTGGATAATTTCCAGTGTGCCTCACTGAGTTCTTCTCTAAAATAGATAACAATGACTTTGCCCCCATTTAGCTCTATATAGAGTATAATAGCTCAGATAAATATAATTGGTGGTTTTACAGTGGCTCAGCAATTACCCAGTCTATAAAGCTTTATTGACCTAAAGTTCTTGTGTCGCTAATTTGAATTTTGTGTCTGAGCAATTATTCCCCACATGAAATCATTTTTGTTTTACATGTTGTGGTAATGAGGCTTTTACTCACAAGTTCATTTGTTCAGTGGTGTTCTGTGGCTAACACATCTCTCTCTCTTCAGGCAATAAACCAGCCCAAATGTCTTAACTGTGAGTTGGGTTTTCAGATATTGATGAGTGTGCCACAGGGGCCCATAATTGTTCTCTAGCTGAGACCTGCTACAACATCCAAGGAGATTACCGCTGCCTTGCTTTCAACTGTCCACCAAACTACCGCAAAGTGTCCGACACGTAGGTTATAGCATCTATTTAAAGCCATAACCAAAGTTTAACAATGCCTTGTTGGTTTTCAGAAGGTTGATATGTAATGGGATATGTGGAATAGGCAAAAGAACCCAGAGAGGAGATTGCAGGGAATCTATTTAATTACTTATTCCTTGCTTTATAACTCTATCTGGAAATATTTGACTCGTTATTATTGAAAGAAATCAATTTTCTTAGAATTATTATAAAACCAAGATTTTTTTTTTTTATCTTGAATGATTGTCTCTGATTCCAGTGATTTCTCTCTCTCNTCTCTCTCTCTCTCTCTCTCTCTCTCTCTCTCTCTCTCTCTCTCTCTTTCTCTCTCTCTCGTAGCCGCTGTGAGCGGATCAGCTGTCCAAACTACCTGGAGTGTCACAACTCTCCTCTGAGAATCACCTACTACTACCTCAGCTTCCAGTCCAACATCATTATTCCTGCTCAGATCTTCCGTATTGGACCCTCCCCAGCTTACTCTGGAGACAACGTTATCATCAGCATCACTCAGGGAAATGAGGACAACTACTTTAGCACCCGAAAGCTGAATGCCTACACAGGTGCTGTGTACCTGCACCATCAGGTTCACGAGCCCAGGGACTTCCTAATTGATGTGGAAATGAAGCTTTGGAGACAGGGGACGTTTACCACTTTCCTGGCCAGGATTTATGTCTTCATCACAGAGAATTCCCTTTAACAGCTGGAGCCCTTTTGTGGCCAGTATGGACCTTAATATAACTCACAAGGACTGATTAAATAATTATTTAACAGTGTCATGAAATTTACCACTGCCTGTCACAGTGGATTTATGTCCAGCTGAAGTTGACATTAACACAGTACTGTAAGAGTAGAGGAATATTATAAAGTATTATAATGCCAAATTACCTTGTTTCATTTTCAAAACTGAGATGCCCAAATATCAGTTGATCCTATCAATATGATCCTAAGAATGTGTTTAAATCTTAATTTGTTATTACAAAATATATATTTGTGGAGATCAAAGGCAAACAATGTGTTACATCAGTCCATCAGATTTAAAAATTGCCACTGTTTAGATTATTTTCACGGGAACAATATGTGCTTAAGGCATAATGAAAGCAGACAGCCTCTATCTTCTTCCCAGCTTGTTTTATACCTTGATACTTGTATCCTGATTTCCTTCTCATATCATCCTGTGGTGAAAGGAAAAGTTTCTAACATCGTTTTTATGTCTGAACAAATACTTCCCTTTTCTATTACCCTGAGCTGCTCCTCTTGTTTTGTCTTTGATGTAATTTTATCACTAATTTAATATCATCCTATATGGCGTATATTTGTATCCTTGTAATCAGACACATTATAAATGGATGTATCATATTTTTTCTGATATATTCATAAGCTGCAAAGTATTTTTAGTAAAATATTAAAAAACACAATTTGTGCCCTGGCTCAGTGTATTACTGTTTTCTAAACATTCTTTATTCATTTGAGTTGACCTGCTTTTTCTGTAATGCAACAAAACATATTTGTAAATTCTTCCATATTCTCTGTATCAGTGAATAGTATTCTCTAGTGAAGTGGTTAAAGTCTATAATCCATTCTTGTCAGGGCATGTCACCCAGTAAATATACTGTACATGCCTATTTACATACCTGTTCACACGTTACTACTGAACTCACTGTGAGAATGAGCATCCTTCATCAACACGTACCAGTATGACGCACACATTTTATGATAGATAATGAAAGCAATGATAATGTAGTGTTTGATATCCGAAACAAAAAGATTATAGTTGTTTTATGTGTCAGGTCTTACATAGTACAGTAGGTTGCTGCATTGAAAGAGTTAGATTTCCACCTACAGGCAGCATGCAGTCCTACACCTTGGCTTTTTTTCTAAAGCCAAGGTAGAGCATTTAATCTGCATTATATGTACGTCGTACATGTATAAACAACCGCTCCACAGGGCAAAGTTCACATTAATACAACAGAATGTTGTACTAGTTAAATTGAAAAATGAAAAGTTTCTGAACAGCCGAGATGCCTTCCTAGTTTTTTATAAGCTCTAGTGGAAGTTCAGGTCATCTTCTGCTCAGGCCCCAAGTTCAGAGAACCTCCCAGACCCTCTCTAATCATCGGAAAGGGTGTGTGTCTCTCTGACAGCTGTATTGATGCATGTTGCACAACAACATGGAGCTCCTGGCCAGTTTTTCTGTTCTCTGAGATGAGTTATACTGCCAAAGGTCTTCTTTCTGTTTAGTTGTTCCCTCATTGTCTGACATTCAGAGTGGAAATAAACCTGTGCTTTATCCTGAAAAGGTAATAACCAGTTAGTGACAATCCTAAAATTAGCAAGGAAAAGATCAATACAGCTTTCCCATTTTTCAAGTCTAAGACATTTCCCCTGCCATACCTCATAATAATAGCTGCATGTGTTTATGAAAAGGTCCCCACCTGACTCGACCCTCGACCCTCCAGACACACCCTATGATTGAGGTACCTCTTTTGGTATGTGCAATACATAACAAGTCCCCAAGCTGTGATTGATGTCTCTTTCCCCTAATTAGCTTTATCTGCTGCTTGAGATTAGATGGTGCTGTGTTTCAGGGTCAGTGAATCACACATTTCAGACAAGGGAAGCTCCTCACATCTATTATGGGTTTAGGGACAGTGACAGGAAGCTTTGAAATGTCCTGGACCAATGGAGAGGGACTGTTGGAGAGTTGAACGGCTGCCACAATTGAAAAATATTCCACTACAAGTAAAAGTGCTGCATTCAAAATTCTATATAAGTAAAATGAAATAAGTATTGGTAGTAGTTTAATGTACTTCATGTATCTAGCACGTCAAAAATGAAAAGATGCAAAATTTTTTTTACCTGATAAAAACAATATTTACTGAACTTATGATTAAATTAAAGTCTTAACCTGCCACATGCTTGTAACTACAGAAGTACAATATTTCCCTTTGACATGCTGCATGTAAATCTAAAATAAAATATTAAAAATGTCCTCAAGCACAGTACATGAATACACTTGCTTAGCCTTAACTTCTTCTTCTGGCTTTTAATCATAGTGCCACAGAAATTGACTTAAAGGGCCCAAGAAAAGATAACCATCTGGGAAAATTTGGACTGAGAAAGTGAAAGGGAAATAGCCTCCAGCCAATCAGTATTAACTGCTTATGCCTTTGAGCAAGGCATGATGATGATGATGACGATGACGATGATGATGATGATGATGATGATGATGATGATGATGATGATGATGATGATGATGATGCACACAATGCTGCACAATNGGGGGGGGGGTTGTGTTACAGGCATGGTTGTCTTTGATAGCTCAGGTGGTCATCACCTCAGGGGGAGGGAGCGTTAATGGGCATTCTCAGCAGCAGACAAGCACAGGCTAGTGTTCCATCTTCCCTGGCTGCCATAAACAGAGGGAAGTATGCTTCATTAGGTGAGGCTGAGGCTACTCATCTAGCCAGGCCCACTATACAGTAGCTCGCACTATGATTGGTTGCACAGCCCTTTCCTGTTGGTAAGTGTGATTGGATGGCTCAGATTTGAATCTTGAAGTGTAGCGATGCAATATGTCAATTTGTGAAATGATTACTTATACCAGAGAGAAAGAGTTGTTATTGCAGATTATGCACGCCAACATCTGTATTGTCAGGAATTATATTGACAGCAGGGTGTGGCTATTATTATTATTATTATTGTTATTATTATTATTATTGTTATTATTATTATTATTATTACCATAACAACTTAATTAGATCAGGACATATTAGTAGCTCATAGCTCAGATGCACCCCTGTGTCACCACAACAAACCATATAAGTGGCTTTGTCAAAAGGTCAGGCAAAAGTGCTGTAAATATGATTTAGTAGTTTTGACACAGTTGGTGATGGGGATGAAAAACATCCAGAGACGAATATGTAAGGTAGGGCATGTTAAAATAAAAAGATGTTTGGAGAGAGAGAGAGAGAGAGAGAGAGAGAGAGAGGAATTTGCCTGAGAGGAGAATGAAGGAAGGTATGTGGGGCTGTCTGTCATTTTTTGGGTGCCTGATAGCTTAGCCTGGGTGTCATCTTATCACACTTTTACAGATACAGTAGTGCACCATGTACCTAAGAATTTGGCAATGGAATTGATCATGTGATTTGAGTAATCTAACCAGGGCTTTCAATCATACCTTTCGGCTCCAGTCTGTCCTGTGAAGGAAGTCTACCAGCTTAAAATACTAGATTTGTCCCCAGGGTGGATACAGAGCAAAGCTCAGCTCATCCCCTGTAGGAGTGCATTGGCCTGAGGGAAGCTCCTCTCCAAAGCTCCCTGGGTGGGAAGATTTACTGGAGTCTTAATCACAGGTCGACACCTTGGCAACAGGCCCTCTGACCAATGGGAAATGAGCAACAGATGATGCGCTGCCTTGTTAACTGCTTTTCTGACAGAATGCAATGCCAGACATCTTTGGCATGTATGACTTTTGACACCACAAACCGTGTTTTCTGCTTTCTGGGTGTACTGTATTGTCACGGTCAGAATTAGGAATATACTATTTGTAGGATTATATAATATGAAAATTTTTGGTGTTTTTGTTGATTTGAAGATATGTTAAATATCTGTCATTAAGTAATTCAAGCCACTTCATAACTCAAATACTCATAGTTCAGAATGATACAAAAGATTTTGTCTCTTTGGTGATGATGATATGATGATGATGATGATGATGATGATGATGATGGTGCAATAGATTTTAAATTTCAAAATAAGTTGCCATTTGTGATTATTTAACCATACGACTGGTCCTCTAACTTGTGATAAAAAGGGCCTCCCCTATTTAAGTGGTTAAATTTCACAATATTCAGCAAATGAATTTGCAAGATGCAACAGGTACTGCAGTGCTTTCATGACTGTCTGCATACCAGTGTGACCGCAGTCTAACTATTACTCTCTTTATCTCTGCCCCCTCCGGCACCAGGGCTGGAACTCCTGTGTTCTCTTTCCAAAAAAACTCTACTTTAAAACTTCTGTGGGATATGTACATTTGTTTGTGTTTACCCCTACAGCAAAGTCTCTTTATGATAGGTCTCTTTCATTTATAGAAAGTTTAATAGGAGACTTAGTGATGGAACACATGATCCTGAAAAATGATATTAAGATAGGCTTCTTGTTCTGATCCAGCTTGAAACTGTACAATATGTCTGCTGCTTTAAATTCAAGACTTGAAACAACAATCTTGCTCAGTTGTGTTGAGCACTGTAAGATTGATGCCTCTGTGTTTATCTGGAGTACATTCAGTCCTGTTGTGTGTGGCAGTGAACACTTTGATTCTGACTGACAGCTGCTCAATATTCTTATTCTTAAAAACAAGCAGCAATCACCATAAATCATTCATTCACAGCTCTTTATACAATAAGTTAAAAAATATCCCTTTTTATGACAGGTTGATGTGTTGTTATTTCTGTCTAATTGTCTAACTTGTCACTGATGCACAGTCTTATGACTCATAAGCGACACGCCCAGTTAATGGTCTTGTTAGAAGGGGAAATTTCCCTTACACTTCACATTAACTTACAGATAGCCTAGGGAACTGAATGGATGCCCGTTTGAGCTCAAGAGGTTTCCAGATGCATTCTGGAAAATAACTTCATCTGACAAAAAAACATTTTTTTTTCCTGACTGACAGAAGAATACACAGAACACCAATGGAAAATCTCCTTGTGACGGTATGACAAAGTTTGAGCTTTGAATCCTGTCAAAACCACTTTCCCTATGCAGCACTCTTCGTGGACGATAAAGTCAAACACCCTGTTAACAGAAAATAGGTCATGGCTGACCTATTGGCATGGCTGCAATCAACATCAGAGCTACAAGAACACATGGCATAAGTTAAATTATTAAAACATATTTTTAAGAAAGTACAAGACGATCATAAAATGATAGATCAGATTATTCAAATCCAATTTCTCTCTCTCTCTCTCTCTCTCTCTCTCTCTCTCTCTCTCATCCTCCCCACCCAGTGATCTTACTCCAAGTTGCAGGTGTGTTTTCTCACAACCTGAGCAAACGTTCCATTTCTACCATGATATGTTCACGATTAAAGTATTATCAGCCTCCACCTGACACATCTAACCTTGAGGTGAACCATAAATGACTGATCTAGTGCACAATTCGGCCACAGACTCAGCGTGTTTGACCATTTCCTCATGAAGATGAGGACTTCTTCAGGTTTACTGGTGGTGCTAATGATCTGCTGTCTCTCCAGGGCACAGAAACTCAGCAATGACGACTCTCTTTTCCTTCCAGCTCCTAATGTAGCGAGACAGGAGGAGATACAGAGACCCAAAACTGAGGATAAGGAAGGTGAGCATGATCTGACAGTGCAGTCAGACATCTGGGATGAGCTGAGGAATCTGAGAGACATGGTGGTGGAGCAGAAGGTCGAGCTGAGGCACCTGACAACCAGAGTCACGGCTGCTGAGAGCTTAGTGGAGGCCTTACAGAGGGAGAATACAGGTATATTGCTGTGAAAAACATGCTTTTACAATGTGGCTGACACTTCAGTTTACATGAGTGCTCTTGTTATAGCCATGGAGGCCCGCATGACCACTGCTGAGAGCCTGACAAGGGAACTACAGACGGAGAATGACGGTAAACGCCATGTCCTGCTTTAACATTGTGCCCAACACTAACTGAAGCATTTTGTCACTTACCACATTTTATCATTTTAGCTAAAGATACAGAACTTGCAATAGCTCAACAAAACATCAACAATCTGCAGGAAAGGCTGACAACCAGTGAACGCTACATAGAGCAGCTGAAGAAAGACCAGGAAGGTAAAGGTCAAATAAGGCAAAGCTTATGAAAGACTTGCACTTTAGTAAGTTCTGTGCATTGTGGCTAAGAATGCATGTTTTATGTTTTAGGACAAATGGCATCAGTGCAAGAACTTCAGCACATCAACAGTGGTAATTTTCTTTTAGTTCTCTTCTCTGATCCTCTGTGTATGCATGTGAGTATATGAGCAACTATGTAGGCAATCCAAAGTTGATTTTGTGACGTTCTTTAACTCTATCACAGTGAGCAAAGTGGCTTTTTCCGCCTCCCTCCTGGCTTCTGGTGAAGGTAACACAGGCAGCAAGGACTTTGTTCAGTTAATCTTCAGAAACGTCTTTACCAATGTTGGAAATCACTACAATGTCAACACAGGTACTGATTCCATTTTTATATGACTTCATTAGTATTAGTTGTGCTGTAAGGTAAACACACTTTCTGTCTGTGCCTTAGGTTACTTCACTGCACCAGTAAGAGGAGCGTATTATTTCAGATGTACTGGACATATAGCACACTCTGATGAAAGTATGAAGATAAGATTAGTCAAGAATGGACATCCCATTGTTTTTGCTGCTGATCGTGACACTACATCCTCCGCTGACGCTGAGGACAATGCATCCAATGGTGTAGTGCTACATATGGAAGTGGGAGATGTTGTTTCCTTACAAATCAGTGGATTTGTTTGGGATGACCATTATCACAGAACAACCTTTAGTGGCTTTCTGCTCTTTCTTTTGTAAGCTATTATACTGTAATAGACAGCATACTGTGTGAAGAGCCACTAAATATGCAAGTTCAGTGACAGCAAAAATTATTAAAATAAGCTAATAAAAACAACAAAAAGTGTTTTCATGAACTTTGACCTTCTGCCAATAGCAAACTAACTGTAAAAGCATTTAAGTTGTGGCTTTTTTTTTTTTTTTTTTTTTTTTTTTTTGTAAGGTGAGTTTTCTACAGGTTTGTCCTGCAGTTTCTCTTCTTACTCTCTCCCGTCATGCAGCTCACCAGCGCTGAAGCTGGCAGAGTGGAATAATACACAAACTTTGGAGTTGTGTGGATAAAAAGCTCTTGGATCAATTCCCACTGGAGACAAGTGGGTTATACATGAAACATGCATGAGAAGTGACAAACAGGGTGTATAACAATGAAATCAATGGTGCACAAATAAAAACGGTGAATGTATTCAAACAGGAAAGGTGCAAAGGTCAAATAAAAAAAAAAACAGAACAAAGTAAAGTTAAAAAAAAAGGCAAACCAAAAACAGTAAAATGATAAAATGGGTCAAAAAAAAACAAAACAAAAAACTTGAAACAAGCTTAAAAAAAAAAAAAGTAAGGAGATCAAACAAAAATGGTTGAAAGAAAAACAAAAATGGTCAAAATAAATTTTTGAAAAGAATTATTTCATGGTCACTTTCAACAACTTGAAGCTATGGCGGTCCTGGTCCTTGGTGCCCTAAGCAAGTGAACAAGTGAACATACTGTATTTAAACTGAACTGTATGTAGGTTTCTGTGCATAGCTACCTTTGCTTTTTCATATGACGCCTCTCTGCCCTAGGCAGTTGCCTAACTTGCCTAATGGAAAGACGTAACTGAGTATTTGTTTAGGATCCTAGTGCTCAGTGATTCTGCTCCTTATATTGTGAGAATGAGGTCAAGCTCTCAAACGCTACCTTTTAACAAAGGCCCACTCTCGATAAGGTTGACGCATTACGTTATGAAAAAAGACAAGAAAAAAAATCAACAAATTCCCCAGATAAAAGTGGGAGAAAATGACATGTCATGAATGTGATCATTGTTTCCTTTCCTTTGGTGTTTCACATCATAAACCTCCCGGAATGCAGCTGCATCAGTGTTTGAGCTTTGACTAAATCCATTCAGACTCTTTGTTGTGCAGTCATTCAAATCGCACACACATGCACACACAACACACACACACACACACTGCACCTCAGTTATCATTCATCTACTATGGCTCTGATAACCATGATCAACACACAACACCATGGCTTAAAAACAGAGCCGTGCAAGCTACACTGTCTTTCACTGTCACTGTCTGTGGTGAAATCTCTCTCTCTCTCTCTCTCTCTCTNCCCCCCCCTTTGTTATTTCCCAAACATTTCACAAAGAAAACTATCAGTCATGAGCAATCTACAAGCTTTAAGATGTCCTCACGTTCATGGGAAGTGCCAACATTTACATTGCCTTACAGTAGTATCAGTGGCAGAATTCCTTGAGTAGCATAATTCCATTTCTACTGCTTCAGGGTTTGCTACATCAAATGAAGTTATCACCTTTATTCCAAAAGAAAATGGAGGCCAGTATAGTGAGGGTGCTCAGAGGAATCATTCAGATGTGTTTATGGAAAGAGCCTGGAGTGCATTGGAGACAAGGTGTCTCCTTTGAATCCGATGATGAGTTTAGATCATACCTGCAGCTATGGTGCAGCTATGGAGCGCTGTTAGTCTGATCAAACAGCTGCCAATATGAAAAGGACTGCCATATCCTCTCAGCACCCCAGGCTGTATGAAATGAATACAGCTTCTCTGACTTCCCGCTCCCTCTTCTCTCTCATACACCTCTTGGGTTGGAAACATTTTTTCATAATTGCATTTAATTCTATGTTAGGTGTCCCGCAGTGCCACTACTGAGGGTGAAGCTAAGCTGAAGAAACACTTCAACCTTTGTCATCAGGGCTTTTGCTCATTTAGAGGTAGTATAATTGATCCGGCTCTAAGAACACAAGAAAACCCCAAGATATTAAATTGTATCACTGCTATTGTCAATATTCCAATTAGTCCCATCAGAGTTTATTTTAATTGACTTTGTGTGTGATGTTATATATTATGTTATAAAAACCCCTTAATTTAGTAACTGATGAATCAGATGGCTCAGGATAATGGATCTTGGTTAAGACTGGTTAATGAGAGGGAATTCCCAATTTGAGCCCCTCAGTCATTGTTTCATTATGTCGTCTTTCATCCATTTTTCTCTGGCTGGGAATCTTCAGGTGCAAAGTCTCATTAAAGCTACGACTGTGCTGGGAAGCTTGTGTGCCTCCTCGGTCTCAGTTATAGCTTTTGAATAAGCATCTCTTGAACTGCGAATGTTATGGTTAAGGCTGATTTCGACAGAAAGAGCTGTTTAAAAAACCTCTCGTGTAATTAGTGTGTATCTGCTAGCCACATCAGATCAGGATTTTACTGATTAAACAGAAAGAAAAGTGAGCACACAAGCAGGCTAACATGTTAGAAAAGTTGCTGAAAGTGTGCAGATACACTCATGCCTCCACTTGCATGCATGCATTCCCACTACACCCACAAAAACACAACATGGGAATGACTGCATCTCTTTTTAAAAGATATCCCTAACCCTATCCCTAACCCTCACTCTTTACACTGAATGACCAGAAAAAATGTGTGCCTGTAAACATAAAAAGAGAATATTCCCATCTAGATAATCTTCATGAACCCAACGCAAACCCTCCTAACTTTATGCTCCGCCCTTAACCCTGTAACCCTAACCATCTATCCCTAACCCCCTGCCTAATCCTAACATCGTAAATGTTAGGGTTATGTAGGCTGTTTTGAAAGAGAACCAATAATTTTGCTTAAATACTATCAGATCCAACACAACAACTTCTAATGCCATTCTCTTTATGTGTACAATGTATGACATCGGTGGTGCAAAGTGAAACAAAATCTGATTATACTGAAAACTGAAAGAAATCTGCTTATATTATCCTATATTTAGGATTTATCCTGCCAATCCATATTATGAAACACAATAATATTTCCACAGACATTGCTTGACATTACTAAATGTCAAGAAGGTTCTATAAATCTTTGTAAGTCCTCATAAGTTTGCCATTTTATTGTCACATTTGAAGCATTGATGTTTGTAAATTGTATGTCATCTGTATAAGATACACTAAAAATATACTTTCATAATTATAAGAGGAGTTGGAAGTGTGCCATTAAAGCAGATTCTAATGCAGTTGTGTGCATGTGGGAGCCCACAGTAGGTGCTATTAGTGATTTTTTCTCCACTACAAAAAATGTTTGGTGCAAGCTCAGGCCCCAAGGCGAGCTGAAAGTAAATATGCATTCCTTTCTGCTAGATTTAAAAGTGAAGTCTCATCCTCTTTTATGAGCTTAGTTGATCACATACGAAGGAGACAATGGTTGATCAACACAAAGACTTTAGAAAGAGAAGTCATGTAAGCATTCTGGAAATTCACTGTTGGTCAAGTAAAAATATACAAGTGTTGGGAGTTTTATGCTAAGAGTTTCAGATGTTGTTTAGACTCATCTCAGTGTACAAAACTAAAGCTTCTACTGGCACAGATTAGAACACATGCACAAGCACATGCACAAGCACACCTGCACGCACAGAGGGCAGCTCTGAGCCAATAATTCCCTGGAAATAAAATCCTGTACCTCAGCCAGAGTCTAAAGATGCATATCTGCTCAGAATCCTGAATACACGTGATTGTACTGATGTCCAGATGTACAAATTAACAAAAAAAACAACTTACTATTCCAAATTCTACTTACAATAAATCTTTACACATAACTAAGTTACATGATTGATGTACAGTATAATGGTTTGCATGGCATGATGATATTATGGTGAAGGTTGTTTTTGCAACACAATACCTACATGAAGTATTATATTATTGTAGTTACAGCTGCATATAAACATGGTGACAAAGCCTAATGTAAGAGAAGACTCTCAATAGACCAAAGGAATAATCATGAAATAGTGCATGTGTTTTGACTTCCAATAAGGTCTACCAAATAAAGAAAAGAAAAATGTGTTGATGCTGTTTTGTTTACTTTGGCTTAGTGCTTATCTACTTTGATTATATTTGTTTGAAATATATAGTTCTGGGTGGCCCCAAAGATCTCTGAGAGTCAAATCCTGGATACACAACTGTGAGTATCTAAGTCAATCTCTAAATTGCCATTCTGGAAATATTCTGTTTATTATCTTATGCTTCTTCTTACTTTTCAAATGAAATGACTGTAGTTGTTGCTGTGTGAGGTAATTTTAATGGAAGTAGATCCGTGGATAGTTGGATGTTTTCACACTCCACAGCTCAGAACACATCACCTCTGACACAGGAGGTTCTGTTTGGTCTGACTGAGGAAATATTACCATCTATCTTTCATCTTGGAAAAAGCCCAAACTCAACCTGGTAACTGAGTAGAATTGCAACGACTTCCAGTCATATAAAATTTTTACCATCCTGTTCTATAGATGTTCAGCGACATGGCTCTTTCTTTTGAACAGCAGTCTATTGAACCTGTTTCAGGCCTCCCCTTTATATGAGTATTTTTACCTGCAGGGCTGTGTTTTCTGTGTTTTTTTTTCTACTCTGCCTCATTGACTCTAATATGGGCTTCCTGAATGGGTTATCTCCAGACTTGTTCCCACAGGAGCTGTTGTCTCAGAATGATTTCAAAGATGAGAATGTAGATGTTTGTGGTCTGAAACTACTTGAGTTGTTGTGATTTTTACTAGAGACAATACTCAAGCACCAAACAAACACAGAGCCCCATAGAAATCTCATCAGTGGATTTTGGCAAGCATGTTCCCCACCAATCCACATCCACATGCAGTCATGTGATCACACAAACTGGTAAAGATACCTGAATCAGAAACAAATTCAAATCAGGGTGAATAAAAAAGCACGAATGCAAAATCCCAAAAAATATAGATTTTTCTACAGAGAACAGGCCTGACATGAGTAGCAGCTGTAGATGTGGTCAAAAAACCTGGAGGAGTGTCTCCACACCTGACATCTCCTCAGCTGGTGCGAGGCGTTCCTCACAGACTCCTCGGCTTGCACAGCCAACCATCTATGGAATGCATACTGTCTGCTCTAAGTGGATTTGAATGAGAGTAATAAATTTTCTTTTGGTGAGCAATGGGCACCGTTGTCTAATGATGAGGAGTTGAGGCTTGTCTTGGAAGAAACAATGTCACCCAAGTAATGAGCTGGCTTCAAGTGTTTGTTATTTCAAAAGGCATTTTTCCTCTTCAAGGTGCAATCATGCAATCGTCATACAGTTGCGGACCATGCTGTAGCATGTTGTACTAAAAAAAGATGGAGAGGGACTTTTGTTTTGGTATTTCTAAATATACCATCATTCACTACAGATAGTCTAGAGATACAGCAATTAAAGTGGTGGCTTTATTGACCACTGTAGTACATATACTATCTGGTCACATATGGGCCAACCTAGATAGGAGGTATTTCCTGTATAGTGTTTCAGGATTGAGATAAAGTGTTCCTTTTCCACATTTAGGATATTCTCTAGACATTAACTTTGTACATGATGTATTCAAATATAATCGTCATCTCAACCACATTATAACATATCTAAACAAGGATATCTACTGATTTGGGATCTTGTGAAAACATTTATCCTCACCTAGAAAAATATGACATTTCCAATTGCTCATTTTGACTAAAAATAACTTAAACCCCAGAAAACAGCTTGGATCAGTTTATCCATCCTTTTCAAGAAATAATTGAACAGCACACCAAACTGCTATTTTGTCTGATCAGGTGCTCTAAACCATTTTGGTGACAAATTTATATGTGAAATATGTGTACAAGAGACAAACAGTCAAATTCCTGTTCACCTTATGTGTAAAATGGCATTAAGCCCTCCAAAAACCTTTTAATCTGTTCAAACCGTAACCTTGGCCATTGACCTAACTTGTTGAAAACACACCTTTTCTATTTTTCATCTTGAAGTTGCCGTAATACATTCTTGTTTCAAATCATAGATGCTTTAAATTTAAGGTGCTCCCATCACACAAGAGTAGACAGGAATCACCAGTTATAGCATGCACATGACAACAGGTATGCCTTAAACAAACATGCTAATGGTGCTTATTTTCATGTGAGAGGAGGATAAACAATGATAAATAAACAAGAGTGTTTACCACAGTTTTAGCAGTTGTGGATATAATCAAAAGCTGCCAACTCCAACCCTCCCCCTCAGTGAGCAGGAACACTTATCCTCCCCATAAAACCAGCACAAGTCAACTTACCTAGCCACAGACCTGAGGCTATTACAGCGCACGGCTGCATGTTGGCACGTTCCTGCACCATACGCCTGCTGACTGTTACCATCTTGATTAGATGATTATAGTATGAAACACACCTCATGACTCTTTGTATAATCAGATACGTATAAATCAAAAAGAGCTGTTCTGTTTACCTAAGCTGGAAAGTCATTGGGCTTCATGTTGTTGACTGTTTCCTTTGCTTTTCTCCACAAGTATCTGGAGCTTTAATGTTAAATCATTGTCTTCTTGGGTGTTAAAGTAGGTGGACTAATCTGCTATTATGGCAGCCCATTTATTGCTGTTCTCCTACACATGAAATGAGGTTTTTTTTTTTGTGCAAATTATGCAGGTTGGCACAGAACTCTGAAGGAATGTGCTGGTCTTCTTTTTATTGACTGCATAAATTCAGGAAGTCCAAACATTGGCTGACAGTGCTTGCTGTACAGGAGGATCCTCTGAAAGCATGTTACCAAATCTAAATGTGCACAGCGGCAGCAGCACTCAGTCAATCCCACTCATCCATGCTGGGATGATACCTCTGTCAGTGTGGCCCTCTCACATGGAATTACTGTCATAGTTGGCAGGATGACTCTCTTCAGGTGATAAAAGAGGTGTTGATACAGAAGCATCTGGCAGGCTACTGAGCTTCAGACAGATTCTGCTCTCACCCAAATCTATCAAACTCCAGACAACATATGTTTGGGCTGCAGATTAGCCTAGTTAGTTTGGTATTGTGAATTTCAATGAGTATGTATCTTGTGCAGCCCAAAATATTAATTGATCAAAAGTTCACTCTGGAGAGGAGGGTGTATATTTACCTAAGACCTCATCCCAATCTCCTCCAGTGTTCTCAAATAACAGGGTTTTTCCTGAATACATTGCCCAAGGCTTGTTTTCGAAAGGTTTTGATTGATTACCAGGATTTAGGGAGGAATTTCATACAATTTAACACAAATCATGAAAGACATCAAGAATAAACCACAAAGATGCTGTGTGCCAATGGCATTTAGAGTTTTGCACAATTCTAAACAGACTGGAACATTACAGCTGGTCTATTTCATGATGGTGACAGATCTGGTAATTGATATTTGACTGATGTTGGTTTATAAAACTGATAGACTCATATTAATATGATTTAAGGTATATCATTCAGGCTGACAGACATTCTTAATTGCTGCATCCTATTGAAACCTGTCTAATGTTTTTCATGCAGTGGGGCTGCAAAATAAAAGGTGACCATTCTCTCTCTCTCTCTCTCTCTCTCTCTCTCTCTCTCACACACACACACACACACACACACGCAAAGACACTTCTTCTGTCTCTCCTGCTCTCAGATACGGCCAAAGCCCCAGAGGGACTGAAGACATTTTTCATGTAATTACAGAAAACCTGCCTGACTGGCTTTGAGGCAGCTTGTGAAAGGAGGGACCGAGCTTCTCTTACACTGTACTGTACATCTAATCAGTTGCTATTTGCATAAGGCAATTTCACTCCTTTCATTTTCATTTATTGCTCCAATTTTCTTGGCATGTCTAGGCCATAAGCTTCTTAGGTGTACCACAATAAACTGGTTGGATGAAAAGAAAAGCACAAATGTGAAGGCCAACTGCCTGTCTCCATCACCTCCTGCAACTGATCTCTTTATAAAGCAGAAATGATGCTGTAACATGAGTTCTTTTGTCAGGGGTGGAGTGAAAGTGTTAGCGCAGACTTTTTTGTTGAGCTGACAGCTTATAAAATGTGACTTTAGATATTTAATGATGTAAATAGTTTTACATTTTTACATCTCACATTGTCAGGTTCTCATCTTAATACTGCAAGTGTCTTTGGATTGAGTTTTCAAGCTAGCTGCTCATGCATGCGTTCACAATAGTGGAATTTTTCCATTATCGAAACACACAAATATATCATCATATGACCTGACGCTGACAACTACAGTCTGCTCAGAGAGGGACATTAGTAGAAAGGAATTTCCCCCAGGACAGATCAGTACTTCTTGCACTGACACTGTCTTTGGGGTGTACAGCAAGTCTGCAGCAGCATAGAGGAGGCAGCTCTGAGGTAATGTTTGTCTCTGTCTTTCTTCAAGATAAACCTGTCATTACAACATTGAGGAACCTGTCTCGTTCTGACTCTGTTTTCCTTTTTATTTTTAAATCAAACAAGCAAGCCAGCAGACAAATACTGCATAACAATGACAATTGAGAATACTGTCAAATATGACTCTGTCATACTGATTCCTCACTGTAGGGGGCGACTGTTCCTTTAGATTCTCTATCATAGTATGACCATTTATACAGTTACCTGATGGTCTTTATCAATAATTGTCACCTCATTTTTTAGTAATTTCTGTCAGATATTAACATCCTGAAGATCATATTGTATTTTGCTTGCCTCTGATTTCTTCTTGAAATGTAAAAGTCAGGGAAAGCAGAGATGGCAGGGTGAGGATTAGGCAGCACACTGCCATTGTTTTTGTCTTCTACAACTCAGCAAATACCCACTCAGAGTTTGTATAAAGGCTGTTACGTAGCAGCTTTCTGCCTTTCTAAAAAATGGAGTCGGTGTTGTTTTGAATTGTGTGTCCCCAGTCAGTTTATAGTCAGTATTTTATAAAAATGTTATTCCTCAGTTTAATGTAAACTGGTATCATCCACATTATTACTTTACTGTTCATCATTCTGGATTTTTATTGACCTAGTAGATGCCCATGATTCCATAATTGCAGCATACGGTCACTCTGTTTGCTACAGTATTGTTGTTTGATGTCTTAACATGTCTCTCATGTTTGCCTTTAAAGGTCTAACACCTGCAGCAAGCTTCCACCTGTTACCATCCACTCTGATGTCTCCAGCTATCACCTGTCTAGTATCATGTCATTAAAGTGTCAATATGTTTGTATTGTATTTGCCCTCTGCATTAGTTGTTTTCTTTTTGGCTCCAGAGTTGGACTAAATGGATCTGTGAGTAAAAATCACAAATATAGTACCCTTCTGCTGTTTACGGACTGCATAGGAGTGCAAACTTGCATGAACACTGATATCTTGTTATATCCAACAAAATGGTATCTGGTGGTATAAAATGCAACACATTACACACATTACAGTACATAAAAGTTTAATGGTTGTATAATAGCCAGAGCAGGCTCTTAATTTAAAAATTTTAAAATGAGCACAGAAAATAATTATTCCCCATGCTCTTTTAAAGGAGCAGCCACTTATTTTACATATCTAATTCAGTTTGTCACTAAGAGCATTATCCATCATATGAAAACAATTTTGAAAGTCTTTTATAGCTGTAGAGGCACGATGCAAAGTCAGGGAAATTGACCGTTACCATATCATAAGTGTTACTTTGTGTCACTGTTGAAAACTGCAAAACTCAAACACTAACAGCCTCTAAAAGCAACACCTAGAATTTTTTTTTTTTTTTTTTTTTTTTTTTTTTTTTAGCAAATTCAGCTTGTTGTCTTCATTATCAAAAGGAAGTAACTTTGTGATGTCATAAGGGTCCCAGACTTTTCATAGCTCCTTGTAAATGCATGAAACATGTTGAACAGTGCTCTCCAAGACAAATAAATTCATTTTGATATGTAAAACTCATTGGAATCCATTTTGAGATGAGGAAAGCTTGTTTGACATAGTTTTGAAGAAAGGCTCTTACTAAAATGCATCGTCATTCTTATCAAACCACTGACTCTGGCAGTAGTGAGAACAACTTCCACTTCACTTAATTTCTGTCACAGCAGACACCACTTTGCTAGGCCGACTCATCCTGCCACCAGACACCTATCCTTTTGAAGCATGGTGAATTATGATGGAAGTGACTATGGTATCACTATGGTTTCACTATGGTATCTATTCCAACTGACAAATGATCCAACTCCTTTTGTTCCCTCTTCAGGAATCGCAGGTGACAGGAGATCATGTATTATACTCTCTTGTGGAAGCTGCGGAGGATAAATGTATCCTACCACTTTAGCTCATTTAATTTTATCTTTACATGTCCTACTAATATCACTGTCAGTGCATGGCAGAGTCATTTCCTTGGCAGCAAAGAAGGACTGAATCTAAAGACTTCCTGCCAGAAATCCTTCAGGGTGTTTGTCACTGGCTGGCACAGTATCAGGAGTCACTGCCCATTAGGCTTTTATTCTGGATTTAACTAGGCCAGGAGGAGACACTAGCTGATGAATGGCCAGTCAGAAAAAAAGGGCATTTGTAGCTCCTGCATTCAGTATTGTAATGAAAACAGCAGTGGCATAGCATTACAATAACCATAAATCAACATACTGTAGATAAAAGATCTGCAAAATCATTAAGGGTGAGTGAAAGTAAGATTCTCTCCCTTTGTCGCTCTCTTTATGTCTTCCCTTTTGTCCTATTCTTTATCTCATTAACATCACTGAAGCTGACCTTCGAACAGAGCATCCAGCTGTGTTCTCCTACCCCACAGACAAACCTCTGACCCTGCATTGAACTGTAGCATCATCTAGCACTGTCACTGAATGACCTCCATGACTCTGAGGTCATTCAGTGCACATTACCTGCACGCTTCAATTAAGTTTTTCCAAGTGGATTAGGAACTTAATAGTGATTGTGAATGTAATGTAGCCAGGAGAGCAGTTAAAGACTCGACATAACGAAATATGTTTGAAGGAGCGTATTTTTGTGGACAGAATGACCTGAGATACCACCAGTCAGACGTATTAGGCCTTTACCCTGTTTACAGCCAACACTGGCTATTATTTACAGGGTGCCAGAGACATAAAAATGCATTCAAGTGCTTATTACAGTTCATGACATCAGTGGTGTACACAATTAATCACATGCAAAGACAGTCTTTGACCCATACACACAAATCCAAATTGTGCTTCTGTGTCTTTTTGTGGAAGTGACTTCAAAACCCCAGCATTATGAGATACATAT
This sequence comes from Lucifuga dentata, assembly GCA_014773175.1. Lineage (NCBI taxonomy): Eukaryota > Metazoa > Chordata > Actinopteri > Ophidiiformes > Bythitidae > Lucifuga > Lucifuga dentata. Next base: position 355,803 of record VXCM01000246.1, read on the forward strand.
CAAAAGAAGTACTTTCAGGTATCTTTTCACCTCTTTTTGGGCTGAAGGTGAGGGTGTTTCCATATCTTGGCAGAGCATAAGTGGAGAGAAGGAGAAGATTAATGATATAATAGCTCTGACCACATGGTTTAGTTATTTAAACTGGCAGCATCAGCTCAAATTGTTTCATGGCTTTCTGCAATGATACATTTAGGAGCGTGTCTGGACAGGTTACAAGATGCTGGAGAGAATTCATTGCAACTCCCTCTGAACCTTTCAGCCAGGAGACAGGAGTTTGGAAGCTATGACACCATCACTAAAGTACATGCAGAATGTTTACTTCACAGTGACTTGTTTGTGCACCTATCCTGGCTTCTCTTGACAATCAAAGAAACTGCAATGCCATTGACATTGACTGTTAGACTGACAGCCTAATAGACAGATGGAAAGGATCATATCTGGCTGGATTTCCAGTTTGAATTTAGTGCTGAATTTAGTGCTATGTGAGTACTTGTGCAGGATTTCATAATCAGGCCAACTGCAGTAGGGAGACTGTGGTTTATTATGAACCTGTTGTGCTATCAAACCAAGAGGTAACAATCACATTAAAAAGGAGATGCCAGCTTTCAGTCTATCTCCCTGAATCAAGCTGGCTGACTGCCATGCTGCTTGAGGAAGATCCGTGATATTTCCCAAGCATTTCTGAGCCTGATGGGGTTATAGTGAGTTTGGTGTTTTTGTTCAAAACATCCCGTGTCAGGATGCCTGAGACATTGCAGGATTACTGTAAGCTTAGCTCAGGTGACGTTTTCTGGGGGGGCAAGTATAAGGGCCCTCCATAGCCCTTTTCCAAACCATTCCTAAAACAAGGGAAAGTATCATATGGGGTGCTCAGATCATTTGAAGATACATCAGCACACACCACAGCTCATGCACAATCATCAAAGGCAGCTTTTACCGTTTGAGCTCAAAGTTCTTATTACCCCATTACTCATGATTACATATTTCAAGAGCTTTCAAAGGCTGCTTGACAGTATGTTCATTCAAATCATTGTGAATGGATCCCCTCAAAATCCCCCTCCAGAAGAGTAGATCCAGCCTGTGCTCTAAATGCTGCTGACAATGCAGAGAGGCTATCTGACCACTGTGTTTACCTGTAAAATCAGATAGACCATGGGAAGTCAGATAGACCCTGTGAGGGCTGCTTTAAGACAAACAGCTGTGATCGCTCTTGTGGGGAGTGGATATTGTGGACTATCTCTGGCTTCCATCACACAGTCTCAAACGGCATGTTGTTAAGAGAGTGCATGAATGAGCTCGGTGCGCTTACAGTATCTCTGGAATCACATAAAGACAACCTTGTGCTCTGCAATTTACTGTGCAGAGCTCAGGTGCTTGTGCATGTCTGAACCAGAGGAAAAACAAAAGTATGACTGACATAATCATGTGTCAGAAGATTTATGGACAGGGAGAGCAAAGGAGAGAGAAAAAGTGGAGAGCACATTTTCTCACTCCTCCTCTTCAAATTATTGTCTTTAGTGGTGTCCACTTATTTGAGCAAAATGTTTGAAAAACTGAGTTCTGACGCACAGATAACCTGGTATTAATAAAGGCACTGTAAAATGTATAATTTAACAACTGTTTTACTGTAAAAGCATGAATCACTTCCTTATTCATTGATGGTATATTTTTAGCAATCTGAAGTTTTATTGGAAAAGTGAGGTGAGGTGTTTGTGCATGTGTAATTTAAATTCAGAGCAGACCCAAAAAAGAACATGTAGAGATCTAATCACCAGTTTAATTGTTAGTGTAATTATACAAAAATTATTTATAACCTTAATTCATATAATTGGATCAAACAAAGTTAAATTTTTATTTCAACTATAAATCTGATCATTGGCAAAACCAGGGCTTTCTAAGAATAAAACAGAAAACAAGATGTGTCTTGCTTTTGCTTAAATGTGTTTTAAGGAATATGTATCATTGATGGAGCTGATACTGGTTGCCGGTTGGAGCTCACCGCTGGGCTGTCCTCATGTAACAGGTCATGGGAGCAGGTAGGGAAGCCATAGTGGGCCTCCAGCAATAACAAGGGAGTGAGCCAGACTACCAACCATAAATCTGCACCCACCAATGTCCAACTACTGCATGTGATCTGTGTGTGTGTGTGCATGGATATGAGTTTCTGTGTGTTTATGTGTGTTTGTATAAACATAACTCCAAAGGCTGAAGCAACCCCACTTCAGAGCAACATGGATATTACACCCCTGAACATCTTGGCATGGGCCTAGTCCTGTTTATGGAGAAACACAGCAAAGACTATAATTAGCATTTCAGTGATGTTGCAGGGTATCTGACTTAGGCTGTGATATCAAAGAAGGTGGTATTTTGTGTTTGTGACTCAATGGGGATGAAGTGACTGCAGCCTTTGTGTGGTGGTGTTTTGCACCTGACTAGGTAGCACTGCAGGTGGATTATCTGGAACAGTAACTAAACTATAGTGTTTGTTTAAAAAGGCATATTATACTGAAAATGATAGCATCAAAGCTTTGATGGTGTAAAGCTTAGCTATTAATCAGCATTAAGGACCTAAGGGCAACTGTAACCTTAGAACACTTCATTCAAGGTATCCACAAGACACTGAAATTTTGCCCAGTCATTCAAATGTGAGGGTATTGCAGGATTAAGTGAAAGTAATAGTGGGACAGAACTTGCATGCAAGTTTTTTTGTACATGAGTTAACATGAGTCCCTATTTTAACTTTAATCCAATGTTTTTTTGAGTGACTTCCTATTCTTAAGCTTGATTCTTTTGTATCAATATTATGAAAGCTGAAAGAAAGCTTTTGTCAGACAAAGACAAGCCTCTGTTATTATCCCCCTCACACCCCTTTTCTCTTTATTCTGGCAGATCATCACTGCCAATGACACATGATACTGCTAATCTACTGTAATTTAGACCTGAATTCTCATGTGTCTCAACTTTTTCAATGAGAAAGAAAAAAAGGCTTTTACTAGAAAAATACCCAATGTGGAAATGCTACAAAATACAGCGCAGGTGAAAACTTTACAAGGCACGTTTGTCAATTCCAGATGGTTATTGGGAGTCGGTTTTCCATCAGCACCTTGGGCCTGTCTGCTTACTCCACTTCCAGGCTGATGAAAGTGGAATCTATAACGACTGTAGGCTTTAGCATCGTTAACATTTCCCTGACATGTTGCCCTGCCTCTCTTGGAGACTGCCCTGCATTTTCTCTGCTGCACTGGAGTTGTTGTAGCAACTAGTGGCCCAGGAGTGAATGAAGCAGATGTGCGAGTCATCCATCACCTGACAGCTCCCACTCCTCCCGACTGAGCAAGTCATCACCGTGACAGTCTGCCCAACCAGCCTCATCAATTACACTGGTACCCTACCATTAGAGCACAAACACTTTTCTCTTCCGACACATTCAACTGCTTCCCAGTCTGCAAGATGGGCCCTCAATTAAGGCTGAATAACTTTCCCCTCTCAACGAACATCTTTCTTTCTGCAGCAGAGTATTGCACACATTGTACTTGTAGGATAAATCCTTTGAGAACTGATTTATGTTCCATGATGGCCATATGATATTTGAGAACTTTTGTCTTTCTTATCACACTTTGTGGTACAATAAGACTACAAGTAATTGTGATTTACTTTAATGGTCATTTGAAAGTAAAAGTAATGAAAAATGGCCAATTGATTTATATGTAATGAGTAATTAGTGTAATTTATGTTTTAAAAGTTCAACAAGTACATTGGTTTTTAGCAAGAAAATGTTAAAGGCCAATATCTGCTTTACTTGATTCCTAATAATTATTATACACTGAGTAATTTTAGACACTTGTCCAGTCATTAACAATGCATTAAATGTGTTATAATTTTGTTGTATGCATTTGACATGTCATTCCCGTGTGTTTTTCACTGTCAGAATGAAATTGTAGTAACAGGAATCAAACTCTCACAGTCATGTATTGTTAGTGTTATTCTGTTCCTGTATTCCATCAGTAGTAGTCATGAAACGCAGTAAACACAGATTTTTGAACACAGACACATAGTAACAGTTTCTATCACTTATAATTACAACTATGGCAGTGACAGCAGGGGACAACTTACAGTATATATCAGCTTTTTCACAAGGATTCCAAAACGAGGATGAGGGGCAGGACTTGACATTGAATATGTAAAAGATATAAATAAGACATTCATATAAAAATAGGCTTTACAAAATATACTCTATTAACCAGTATTTACCAAAAGTAGAAAATGTGCCCGTGTTTTTGATCAGTGAATAAGTCCTGTTAAGCTAAATCAGCTTGAAGTGAGCAATGCCATTGAAGGCGGTCAGTAGAGCTTACAGCCTTCTACCTCAGTAAGTGGGATTCTCTAGACTAGCAGCAAACACAAGGAAGACAAACTCATGAGAAGGTCAGAAGGTCAATGTGAGTAGCCTGCACCAGTTTCATACTCTACAACACAGCACCTGATTCAGTTCCAGTGTATTTATTGTCAACTATTTTTGATTGCATTAATAAACTAAACCCTCCTGACATCTAGTTATTTCTTTATCCATAATGGACAAAAATCAGTAGTTTTTTTTTTTTTTTTNTTTTTTTTTTTTTTTTTATAGAATAAATTAATATTAATCAATTTTCATTCTCTAAATACAGCATGTTAAATATACCCAATGGCTGTGTCATTTCATCTGTGCACACAGAATGAGCTAGGATCAGAGAGCTACAGTGTGCACTTCCCAGCAATCACACCCACCATTATTAAATTGCACTGGCAATGTCCATTTCCTTAACTGTCTGTCAGTAAATGTCCATAGCTTAAAGACTTGACATTACACCTCAGTGACTCACACTGTGGTCATACAGTTCCATATGCCACGGCAAAGTTTTCCCCTTTATGATGATTTGTCACACTGTTCCAACGTTGCACCCCAGCAAACTCAAAAATCCATGAAAGGGGGTGAAGAGCTTTGTGTGCAAAAAAATCATGAAGCCGCATTTCCAGCTTACTGTATGTACAATAGTTCCTCATTATGCATGATCAGACTGCAAAAGCAGCCAATTTGTCCATCAAAACACATACAGGTACATTGATAAAATTTCAATGCCCACAGACATGGACACACACACACACACACACACACACATACGCACACACTTCTGCATACTTGCATACACACCATCCAATAAATACTCTCATTTACACGTGTACACCTCTGTCCTTTCACTGCAGGTGTTGCATTTGACGTAGCAGCACCACAAGAACTTGCAGTTGCACTGCCAAACGCGGGAGTACTGGTGTGTGTTGTATCCTCGGCCGCAGCACATCAAGTCACAGCCACTGATATGCTGCATCATAGTCTTGTTGCACACCCTGCTCTGCGTCCCCAAGCTCCCAGTCACAGGGTCTGCCTCACAGTAGTTAGGAGACTTGTCTATGTACACCAGGTCTGTATCCATGGGTTTCCTGTAAGAGTAAGGCTTCTTGATCTTGAGGAATTTAGGGCGCTTATGGCGGCTGGCTTTGACTGCTTCCACGTGCACTGCATGGGCATATTTCTCCTTGAGAATGTAGCCAAGCTCGCGGAACTTGGGAAGTGTAGTCCAGCAGGTTTTGGTAGTACAGGAGCCCGAGACACCATGACACTTGCATTCCAGTCGCATGTTCTTCTCCAGAACCTAGACAGACGAAAACAACTTAGTATCTTAGTGACAACTATCAACTGTTAAAAGATACTCTGGTGACAAGTGAAAATAGCACTTATAATATATAAGTTGATGACAGCCAGACTACATTATTATTGCTATTTATGGGGCAGTTTACTATAATAACAACTGTAGTGTTTCATCTATTGAAGAAATTTGATTATATATATATATATTATAAGAGCTGAGAATTACTTGAATTAAAATAATATTCCTTTGTGAATTGTCTTGAACATTTCCACCATCACACTTCAAGGCAAGTGAGAAACATGCAACTTAATAACAATGTGGCTAACAAATACACTATGGTTGGGGTTTAAATACAGCCCTACCACATAGCTGTGTGATACCATATACACAGAAGCCAAAATAATGTATCAGATTTCAGGCTCTGTGTGTGTAGTCACCACACACAACACACAAATGTCAAGAGCGACTGTACAAGGTGCTGAGTGATGAGGATTACTGCTAAACCCAAAACTGATGACAATAAGAAGTGCCATTGACTGCAACTAGAATTATTATAATAAGGTCAACTGTAATTTCCTTGTCATTAACTTGGTATTTATGTTCCTGTACTTGGCAAATAAACTCCAAAACCCCAATACCAACATGCAAACAACAACCTGAACAAGCCACTTATGCACCCTGTGGCTTTACCTCCCTTATCCATCAGTCGTTCTGTGACCAACACTTGTGACAGCTTTTGTCTGGATGTCTTCGAGCAGGGAGCTGTGAACAGCGCTGCTCAGTATCACTGCTTTTGATTAGCATAAATAAAGGGGAGGGGGGGAAATGACGACTATCAAAACAGAGATCCCATTTATTAGCAGAGACAAGGGAAAGAACAAAAACAACAGGCAGTTTCAATCCATGAGTATAGTCTCTTCCCTGGGAGGCAATTTAGCTTGTCCAGATAAGCCAATTTGAATCCAAGGTCCAGAAATGCAAGCGGAAAGTGATCTGCTCAGTACAATGTGTGAGAGGAGGCTTTTCAGTCGGCGTGGGGATGGATGTGCTGGCTTGGTTAATCAGGCTACTCTAGCACTGTGAAAGAGTGAGTGAGAAAAGAGAGAGANATTGACTTGGGTAAAGGTGTTTCTTTCTTTTCAATAACTCCAAGCTAACCAAAGATGTTTTGCACCTTATTCCACTAAATCTTGAACCTCTAGCCTTCCTGGAGGCTCTGTGTCACTCTGGGAAGTTGTGCAGTCGTTGATGCACAGAAACCAATCATGAAATACCCTGTGCCATTTAAATATCTTTGCCTGGAAAAATGCCTAATTTAATGTCCATGTCCAATTTGGACTTAAAGTCTTGATGCCAAAAGGTTAAATAAAAATTGTGGATCCAGGTATCACATAGATGAACTGGACATACATTGATGTTCTTTTAACTACACCCGTCTATGCAGAAACTAGGATACATATTAGTCAGGGAATCTAATAACAAAACAACAAACATCTCTGTGGTGCATGCAAGCACATTACACCTGATGGGGGCTTATGATATTGGAGAAATTGTGGAAGGGAGTGTGATAAAGGTAACATTATACTGTCCCACTGGTGCAAAGCATAACAGGTTGGGCTAATGCCTTTTTGTACAGTGTCAATCTGTTTTCCGTGCAGAGATCTGGGTTGTAATCAAACCCTGCTACATTAACAGCTCTTTTTCTAAAAGCAGCCTTTTACTCCACTGCTTGTTTTAATCTTGGCACTGCTGCTCACATCCTTGGCATGGTTCACTCATACCTCAGCATCACAGGGTACTGGACCACAACTGACACAGTTAGTGAGACCAGCCTTAGGCTTGTTAATCTGTGTATTTAACCAGCACTTTGTCTTCACTCAGACATCCCTCTGTGCCTTGAAATAATCTTGATGGATTTGCGGATGAGAGGGTGTTTAATAATATAATTCTAAGATTTATAAAGTCATTCCTTTGCATGAAAAGACATAACCCTATTGCTAATCACTCACCTTGCGTCCCACCTCGTTGTTATGGAGGTTCATGAGTGTCCTTGCATTCTGCTTGACCTCCCGAGCATCAATAAATACTTTGGAGAAGCCCAGGCCATAGCGGATATCTGCTGAGCAGCCTCCCCACTTCCAGCCTTCACCTTTATTGTAGAAGCCCTGCTTCTCTTTGTCACAGCTACAGTCACTCAGGTTACCCTGTGTGCAGGCAGCTGTGATGGCATGGGCCACCCCTGCTGCAATAATGGCATAGGTGAATGCAGCCTCTTTACTGCCTAAGGGAGAGAAAGAAAGGAGTTGGATAAAATAAAATGTATCAGGTAGTTCAATATGCAGAATTATATGGTATGCATACCCTACAGAAAATATAAAATATCTAGCATAAGTGTCAAATTATGTGAAATCCAGAATGTTAAGAAGTTTCTCCAGTCTAAAGGGAATACAATAAGTATGTAACAGGATTTTTAAATTGAAAAGGGATTAATTATTAACAGTATGTGTGCTTACATCATAGTCCAACTGACACATCACTCAAGGGCTGCAGTGTTCTGAAACCTGACCTGGAAACTGTCCTGCCTTTGAACCATAATGGCTGCTAGCAGTATAGTCAACAAGCAGGATGAATAAGAGGGTTGTCGGTGAAGGAAGAGCTATTGATCTGCTCAGAAACTGTCACATTCTGTGTAAACTTATAAGCGATTAACATCAGAATCTTCATGCTGGCGTTATCTCTGCCACATCCAGCTAACAAATCATTTACGCACACTGAAGTATCGACACGTAAAGGTTAATCTGGCAGCATTCATAGACAGATCTTGACACAAAGTCCTCCAGACACAAAATAAGTCAAGACAAGACACAATGAGGAGAAAGTATATAGACATTATTTACACTAAGTATGGGGTGAATTAAGTCTGCCTCACTCTGTCATAATGTAAACAATGCAATGAGCATGCATAATTATATGTGACACATTTTCATGCAAACAGGAAAATATTCATTATGTTTATGTGTAAATAAACTCCACTTGTCTCTGTTTATTCTGACAAACGTCACACCTTCCTCATTGCTTCCTCCTACCACCAGGTTCACTGTGTAAAGCAGCCATGTTTGCATCTTGGATGCATGCCCTTGCCATTGAAAAAAACTGATATTGAAGCATCAATTATGTGGACGTTTTTATAGACTCAATGGGCTCTGAGCCAAAAAAGAAGGTGTGTCGGTGCAGTCAGTCAGTCCTGACTGCACCGTTGTTAATTTTTCCCCTGTAGTTCTGAGTGCACGGGTTCACCACAAGAGATGGTATGAATTCTTCACAACCTTGTAATGAGTATTTAAAGCTCTTTAGAACAGAGAAATTCAAAAGCCTGTAATAGATGAATTTGGATTGCACCATGACTATTATTCTTCTTCTGTTTCCTTTTCATCTCTACAATATTACATACATCTCTATTATTTCTCATCTCTTTAAAATGTTAGAGTAATCTTTAAGTGTGAACATAGTTAAGGTCTAAGATCTTTTAGTTCTGAATGCTGATGAACCTTGCATTACCAAAAGCATTATATCAGTTCACTGGTCATTCTTTGTTCACTTCAGGAGCAACTGTGAGCTACACAGCCCCACTCAACCTAGGCATCAACAATGACAGCCATTTTTACAACCATTCTGCTTCTATCGCTAATCTGATCAGTGAAACCAATCTATTAGGTATGGCTGTCCAAGCTATAGACTTAAACTCTTCTCTTGGAACCACAGACAAAGACTTTTGATGAGGTAAAACCACCCATTCATAAAGGAACAGATTGTGAAACACCACTGTTTTCATTTCAGCAGCATGAAGAGATAATCCCTTCTTTCCAACAGCAGCAAGCAAGATGGCCCCAAACAGCTGGTCCAAGCTACTGACCATTGTGTAAAAGGGCATTTAACTATTTTGTTTTAATTCATTAGTTCTGGGTGAGTGAATTTTGAAAGTCTCTACAAATAAAATTTATATTTATCAGCAGGGTTTTACAGTCAGTGATGGTCTAACTACTAACACTTACTGTACCCATATAAGTATAATTAGACAATATATCACATACTACATGTCTTCCTGGTAATGGTACACCTAATCTTTAATTTATCTGATCAACTCACAGAATCCAATAAATGAGCTTTGACAACCTCAATCACAATTTCAGACCAACTAGTTCACTGATTCTTTAGAAAAGACTGTTGCCTAAAAATTCACAGCAATGATTATAATTTATTTTTTCTCTAAATTAGTACTTTGAGGTCTTGCCTTCCTCTTGGCTTTCCCCCACTGTAACTTATACCCGTGGTAAGATCTATGTCCTTACAGTGAGAGCCACAGCACCCAATGTTAGACAGGATAAAGACCAGTGAAAATGTGTCTCCAGAGACTCTGCTGGGCTGAAAAGAAATGCTGCCAACATTCACAAGAGCTTTGTTACAGTGCTGGCTTCAGATACCTTTTATAAATGCTCAGGAAGCCCTACTCAGTCTGCAGCAAAACTAGGCCTTGCGTAAATGACACTAGCTCCTTATGGGATGCATTTTATAGTGAGGATGCAATTATACATGGCAAATTATTATCAGAGAATTTAAGATGGTAAAGGTTTTGCTTGAAGTGCAAGAGCATGAGTGTATCCTGTGAGGCATAATAAGGTTGGATTGTCAAGGTCACTGCCTTATACATGTCATATGAATGTTTCCACAACAGTTTACACTTCTTCAGGCCACAAAGTACATTTAAAACTTTTAATACTGTTAGCACTGGGTTTCTAATGAAGAATAATTTTCAGGGAATGTATAAATTTACACCCATGTTGCGCGCACTTTACGCATAACTTTACGCACACGAATACATACTTGTATCAACACTGATGTAAATAATTCAAGGTGTTTAACATTAAGGGAAATTGTTTCAGACTGCAAACAAACTTTAACTGATAAGCAACATACCCACTTTCAACTCTTTTCCGAAGACTGTCCTTTCTCCAAGCGCAGAACAGTTCCAGCGCCCGTTTTTGAACTGAAACTGACACTCGTTGATGCCCATTTGGGCTCCCTCTCCGATGACGATAATGGCATCGGGGCGACTCTGGCAGATAATCCGTTGTCTGGGAGCCAAACCGGGGATCTTGTTACAGATTATGCTCGCACCTAGGGCCACCACCGACGAGAAGCCACTGTGAATGGAAGATGGACATGACTGAGAAACTTTTCATTCTCATCTGATAATGTTTTCGTTGAGTTTATTTTTCAATAAAACTGGTTTGGACGCGTTTTTTTTTTGTTTTTTTTTTTTTNTTTTTTTTTTTTGGTTTGTTTTTGGTTTTTTTTTTTTAAATCAAATGCATTTTGACAATTTGCAGTCCTCCTCATAATCCAAATATTCCAACTCCCAGTGGAAAATTTTGGGAAAATTGTGTAACTTCAGAAACTACCATTAAAATTCTTATTATGTGAACTCTGGCGCACCTTTAGAAAAAAATAAGTAAGATATAGACCATGTTAGAGTTATGGATAATTAGAATAATTCTGCGCTTCTTCCCATAGTGCCATAAAGGAAGCGTGCAATGGCCATGAGCCTGCGTTTTCTATACATTCTTTCATTTATCCTTCCTATAATTAACTCAGTGTTCATTAATCTATATAGTACACAACATTTTTAGAAGACCATATGTGTCAGTTAAAAGTCTGTGTATTTGTGTGTATGTTTGAGAATAATCTAGAATAACCTGCAATTTGTAATCAAATAAACGCAACTCACCCAATTTTCAAATAAACAATTCCTAGACAAAGTAAAACTCTTAAAATCCAGCGTCGTGTTCTCCGACTCATTGCGGCCCCGCACTTAGTTTCATGCAACGATTTCTAGAGCTGATAAATATCTCGGTTCGCTTATTCTCCGATCGATCACAGCCCAGGTAACTCCAAAGGAACTCCAAAATGACGAATAGCATCAAAAACATACGGTCAGGAACTTTTACAAAGTGCCAGCCAGGATATCATCCAAATTTCCTTTAAGTGGCCCCCTTTTGATGGGCCCTCTTGTCATTGCGAGGGTGTCACAGGTAACCCTTGGGGTGAGCAAGTGCGATTATCTATTTCTCACAGTTCCTCTGCTACCCGCAGGTCTTGGCTATATATCTGCCTCATCTATCTGGGGCGTGTTCACAGGAGACATGGGGCCCTGCTGAAGAATCCCGCCAGGGCTGATCTCAACACACACACACACACACACACACACATACACACACACACACACACACACTTCTCATATGAAGTTACCTTGACTGATCAGGATGACTTCATTTATTTGGTTATTTATTTAGTTTAATTAATTGGGGTCAAGGCCGTTGACCATAGCCATTTCTCTCCATGTAACCTAATTAGTTGCATTGAATTTTCCAGAAATTTCCAAAATTTACGAAAAAAAAAAAAAGTCACAAAAATAGACAAACATATGAAGACAAAGGAAGTGAGATTTGCATTAGGTATATGATGGTTTCCTAAAATTATATCATACTCTGTCTTATCAATTAGTCAGACTGAGCAGGTGGTATAATTCTAATCTTGTCGGTCTTTCGTGTCATTCATTGTATTAAAAGTATAATTCACCCACTTTTCTCTGTTTACAGTAATAAGGTATAAGATGCGCGCAACATTCAGTGCGCCTGTTTTGGGAAACTCTCTGGACCACCTACCTTTTATTATGGCGCCATCTGGTGGTGCAAATAATGAATCGTCGACCTAATGCTTAAAACGTTTCCTATGTCCCTGAATTCTTTCCGTAGTTGCTAGTTTGACAGTTTGGCTATAACTGTAGATCACTTTGACACAGGGACGCGTTTGTTGACAGTTTATTTGTGTCAGTATGGACGACCAACATCCATACCTGATTGATGATTGTCTTATTCATATTTTTACATTCCTGAACGATCAAGCTTTAATCAGTGCGTCATGCGTTTGTAAGGTAAGGAGTGCCCAACTTGCGGAAGTAGTTATATTGGAATTATCAAAAGCACTTACAACTCTTATATATTTGTAAATTTTCTGCAGGATTGGCATAGAGCTGCAGAGACTCCCTGGTTATGGAGGTGAGTTTTTCCTTCTCTTTATTTTCCAGCTGTGACATAAAGTAGGAAGTAGGTTAAGCAGTTCAGTCCTGATCCAGATCATCACCATGTACACTCCATTACTATGCTCCCCTCAGGAGAATGTGTCTGCAGCGCTGGACGTTCTGCAATCTTTCTGTGCTGGGGAGTGAGCATGTGCAGCAGTCATGGAAGAAATACTTGCTGAGACGTTGCCACTTAGAGATGAAGATGAAGAAGGGTCGGTCTGGTGGTGATTACACCTGCAAAAGCCTGAGGGGTCACGCAGGTTTGACACCCCCTCCCCCCTCCATGCATGACAGCCCCGTGACTCTCATTTATCTAATTTTTGTATCTGACTTGTTGTCTTACAGGAAGGGTGATAGGGTTGGTTTACCTGCAAGGGAATTCGGCTCAGCTTCCTGACATCTGGAACAGCAGTGCCATAGTCTGCAGTGCCTCTGCTGATGGGACAGTCCGGGCATGGAACATCCAGAATGTCAGTGGAACACCTCTATTGAATCATCTTTCACGCTTTTTGTAATCACTTTAAGTATTTGTAGTATGGATATATGCATATTTTTAACATGGTTTATTTTAGGATACAACTGATTTGACTTTATTTTTGTATATTACTGTATGTTTCTAGTTGGGCTGTGGATCAATTAAAAAAAATTATTAATTGCTCAGATTTCTGTGATTAATTGCAGAAATTTTTTAACTCATAATCATTATACATTGAATCGCCAAGTTAATGTAGATAAATTCCCTGTTTAAAATCCATGTTTTATATGCTTATTGAAATGTTTCTTTAGTTTGCCACTGAAACAAGAGGCCCCATAACTGAATTGATTTGATTTATTTTATCTTCAAGGGGTAACTTTATTTTTTGTCTTGACTGTACGATTTAATTAATTGAAGAATTTATGAATTAGTAAATTTACTAATTGTCCAAACGACTTATTGTTTGAACAATTTACTAATTCGTTTGAACGAATTTATTAAATCATGCAGTAATTAAATCCAAACTAGTTTTATTCCTGCAAAAGTGTTTGTGTGGCCTTTAAACCGTTATGATCTGTGCCATTATTTCAGCATCACTGAAACAGTATAATGCAGTTGGAAAATGGGTTAAAAAAAAAAAAAAANGTAAAAAAAAAAAAAAAGAAGCCTGGTCAGCCATCTAGTGATGAAATTTTCACCCTGTATCAAAAAGATGCTGATTTGGCATTCCTCAAACTGTGTAGTAGGTGGAGATGTGCTGAAGCACTGAGTGCAATTACTCTTGATGATAACATAAAGTGATATGGAGTTGTAAATGGTATCATAAAATCAGTGTTTTCAGACACAACACATACAAAAAAATAATAAAATAACTGTTTTAGAACACGTCGAGGTATGAGTATAAAAAGGCTGTAAGTGCAATATTTTGTAATTTCACAGGGAAAAAAAAACAAAAACATCCTTAACCCTTTTTTGCTCAGGGTGAGCAGCTGTGGTGCAGTCCCGTGCAGAGTCCTTTGACAGGAATAATAAGAGATGAAGAGCTTGGAGTCGTGATTACAGCAGACTCTACAGGCCTCATTAAGACCTGGCAGGGTCAGACAGGACAGGAGGTGGCCTCCTGTTCTACTGGATCATCACACTGTACATTACTACAGCACAGCATTAACAACAGCTGGTTTCTGTCTGTGAGTAACCAACCAATTTACTCCAGATTTCATGGCTTATCAAACTGAAAATATATATAATTGCTAAATTTTCTAGTAAAGTAACACTTATGTGTCTGATTACATTTTCTTCCAGGTTGGGACCTGTCTGGGGTCTGTGTATACACTAGCTGGTTCAGCTTTGACTAGAAAGTCCAGCGTAGTGGTGTGTGACACATTTACAGTCAACATACTTCTAGTTTCACCTGACAAGAAATGGATTGTGGCTGGAACCAAGGATAATCATGATTGCTGTCCAAAGGTATTTGTTGTTGTCTTTGACAGCCAGACTTTATGTTTGTGTCCTTCTCTGGTCTGTTCTTGTGTGTTTTCTTTTACCACGCATCTGTGCAAATAGAGTAGTGGAAGGATAGGGTTTCACAAATGAGAGCAGAAACAGAAATTCACACTTGTCACATTTCTGTCTTTCTTGGTTTGTTATTAGGTGATGTACACTGAGAGTTTAACTTTTCCATCTGAGGACGAAGAGCCTCTGTGCCACATTGTACCAGTCGCTGGGTGCCAGGCAGCTGTTTTCATACCCACACAGCCTGCCAGACTGGCCATCATCCATTACAATGACCAACAAAAAAACAAAACCCTCACTGTCTTGGATATCAGCATTAAAAGGACTAAGTACAAGTCAGAAATCCTCGGTAAGGACTTGGATAGATTCTGATTTACAAGTGATAAGTTTGCTGCTGAATCTCATAGTAACCTTTAGAAAACATAATCAGTCTACAAACTATTAAACAAAAATCTACCATAAACCTTAGTTACTATTAGGAAAAAAACTGTCAGCAGTGAAAGTGTTGCATCTTCACATCAAGACACTTCCACTAACAGTGCAATGACATTTAACAACTCACTCAGGGAAAAAAAATCCATCAAATCAAATCTGTTCATCAGCTCCAGTTAGCAGAATGAAGTGCATCCAAAAGATGTGTTGTATGAAAACTCAGTCAGGTCAACTGGATTCAAGTTTTTTAATTCTGAAATGTTTCACCATCCNTTGTATGAAAACTCAGTCAGGTCAACTGGATTCAAGTTTTTTAATTCTGAAATGTTTCACCATCCATCCAAATGGCTTCCTCAGTCAGATTTTTTTTTCTGACTGACAAAGCCATTTAGATGGTTGGTGAAATGTTTCAGAATTAAAAAAACTTGAATGCAGTTGACCTGAGTTTTCATACAACATATCTACCGCCTGGATGACTGAGAACCTTCATCAATCCAAAAGATGTGTTTTCATTAAGCAGCAACTGTCTCACATTTTCTCAACTAGAAAAAGTGTGGAATACACCACTATAGCTATTGCGCACTTGACCTACATGTTTAACACATAATTGAATGCAGCAAGTTCAAACCTGTTTTCTGTGGTCTGTCAAGAGCCATTCTGGGAAATGTTGGATATTAGGAATTGAAATAGATGTAAGTTAAGCAGGTAACTGCTGAAGACAAAATAAATAACTCCTGCATTAAACATGACAGATCCAAGAGTATAGGGGTATTTCTTCAAATACTACATATTTGTGCAGGTACAATTTTGAAGCACTTCTCAATCCAGTCCAGCAGGTGGCGTCCTTCCCCTTGACAGTGAACAGCAGGACATCACACGTCCTTCTGGAGGCCAAAGACAGCAACACTTTAGTGGTGGCTGCTGACCAAGAGCTGTGGGTTTATTCCCTGAAAGGAGCCTTGCTCGCTAGTTTCAAAGACCACATTATGCCTATCTCCTCTATATGTGTGGTAGGTTTTTTCTCGTGAATTGGAGAAAATTTTCCACTGTATCATTTTACCTGTATCTGTAATTTTACCTGTAATTTTTTTTGTAGTACAGTGTATGAAGTATGATGTATCTATTTACGTTGTTTTCCTTGTAATTATATTTACAGGATAGTTTTCGTGTGGTGACTGCATCTCAGGACCTCTCTTTACGAGTACTGACGTGGAAGAATGACAGAGATCGTGGATTGACCCTGGAGAGCCGATTTCACTTATTGGGAGGCTCTCATACGATGTCCAGGTATTTCTTTGCTGTATCAGTAGCAGCCAGGTTGGCATCAGTGTTACTAATAGCTTAAGCATTTTGTTACTGGACATACTTTCCTCTACATTTTCAACTCCTTGGGATTTCTTCATTTCTAAATTTTCTAAATGTGTGTTCTAGAGGATTCACTCATGTCGCCTGTGACTACTCCAGCATTGTGGCCTCAGTAGAAGGTAAAGATGGGAAAGACGTCCTGAAAGCTTATTCTTTCATCTCCTGAGCATCACTGTCCATGAGAAGCTGCTGGGAAGAATCTGCACAACCTGCTAGAAGGAATACTTTTATTATGATCTGTTTAACATATATGCTTGCTTTATGAGTTTATGTTTACAAAAGAGGGAATGGTAACATGACAAATTAAAAGCTCTATGTTGCGGAAAAGGCAGTGGTACTATATGTGATGTTAAATGGTAAAAAATTAAAGTGGGTCCAACAATAAGTATAACCTGTTATAACTATAGTCCTTGGAGTTGAGGTATATCAGTGTGGAATACAAACAGTTTTAAGGCATAATGTATAGCAAAATATATTCTAGTCACCTGTTTTTCAATGTAACACTCACTATTACAAAAAGATAGTACTGAAGAATGGTAGTTTTATGTAGTGGAATAATGTAGCCTATATACCATACACTTATATTGACCCTACACTGACAAAATGTGTTATTGCATATTAAATACTTATGCCATAAGGCACAAAAATGGCTTTTTCTCTCTGCTGACTCCACATGAAGGTACACATAGTGCACCATATACAGCATACTGACAGTTTTCATGGTAAAGGGAAGCGAGACTGAGGAGTCTCATTGTCTTCTTCAGTTGTATGTCTCATGTCCAGAAGGACACACCTTAGGACTGTTGTCATGGACTCGTATACCTTCCTTCCTTGCTCCAATTTTTTGTCCATCTGTTAAAAGCCAAATGAGATTCTTTAGTCGTGGAAACAAAATACCACCAGAAAATTAATTTAAATATCGAAATCATTCCAAGCTGAAGTGTGTTGTGTTGTTTTTCTTACCTGGGTGAAAGCCTTGATGGTACGATGCAGGAATGCATTTTCAACCTCCTCTGGAATTATCATCATATTAGCCATACAGCCAAGTATGCACATTAATGTCTCTTTAGGGGCCTGGGAAGAGATGATAAGGATGGAAAGTTCTGAATTTTTATATGGAACAGTGAGAGTTGCACTGGTCTCACAAATGTGTTCTGAATCTGAATAACATAGTGTGACTTCTGACCTGATCCAGCGTTTTAAGGACAGTTTCAGCATCAGTGTTTTCTGGGTTCAGAGCCATGGCAGCCTGGATGGAGATGACTGGTTCTTTAAGCTGCTCCAGCCATGCCCACATCAGCCCAGCCAGGACGAAGGGATCCCGCTCCATGCACAGCCTTTCCCAAGCACCGCCTTGGTTCAGCTCTGCCTATACACATTCAGGTACACATTCTTACCCTTTTTGTCCATATATGACATGGCTTTGCATTATTTTTAACCTGAACCCCATTTCTTTGCAAAAAAAAAAAAATCTACATTTGTAGCTCATGTACCAGATTTTACAGAATGTCAATCAATCATTTACCTGCCAAGTTAAGACTTTATTCTTGTGCTCTTCTTCTCCATCTTGAAAAAGGTCTACCGCCAAGGCTTGTGCCACCAGCAGCTTCCTGGCATCCCTAGACAACTCTGACTGCAGTGTGATAAAGGGCACCTCTGATGTTTCTGACATGTCATCATTTCTACATTGAGACTTCTTCCCATTCATTGCCAACTCTTTCCTCTGCTCTGCTTTCCACCTAGACAGCATGCTGCCCCTTTTGGGAGATCCGCTGTTTTCCACAGACTCACTGTGTTGATCTCTCCGCTTGACTTTCTTCAGTAGAAGAGATCCATCGTTTTCATTTGAGACATTCTTTAGTTCCCAAATAGAGCTTGTGGAGCCTTGTGAAGTGAAAAACTTGCTATTCCAGCCTTGACATTGATCTGCAGGAACAGAGTCTTTAGATGGCGAAGAGGCTATGTGAACATTATTTTGTGACAGGGAGCTATGAGGCTTTGTCAGGAGGTTGAGTTCTGACCCCAGCCGCCTCAAATCCGAATCACTGTAGCTCAGACTTTTGCGATGGTAGAAGATTGGTGGTTCGTTGAAACGTCTGGGTAAGGTAGGAGGACCTGGTAAGCGCGGCTGCTTTGTAGATAACTCAGAGTTCAATTTCTCAATGATACTAAGAGTCATCTCTATGACATGAATATCAGGGGCCTCCAGAATGTCTTCCTCAATAACCTGTCGATTTTCAACAATGTCCAGCAACAGCCTTGACACTAGATGGACAATCTTTGGCAGGTGCCTCATCTCTCGTCTCTCATAGCCATGTAGCATGTGTCTCTGGCGGTTCAAGTACTGGGATAGGGTGACTGGACTGGACCAAGGCTCAGCGCAGGAAAACACACTTCTCAGAGGGACAAGGAACTGGACAAACTGCCTGACACAGTGTAGCTGTCCTCGAGTCTGGATGGAATTAGGACGTTTAGCACGCACATATAAAATTGCTTGGTTAGCTGTCATCCTGGAGGCATAGGCCAAGAAACACGCTAACAGCACACCTGTAGGGAAGAAAAAATTCCTTCAGGTTGTATGAAAAAGATAATATCCTTAATATTGACAACAATACAACATGCTTGAGTCTATATATTTAAAATTCTTTACCTGTTCTGCCAAGACCAGCGTGACAATGGATTGCTATGTTTCCCTCCTGCAGTGCAAAGGACATGACTTTTACCATGTCCAGAATAGTTGTGAGGTTGGCCACTCCATAGTCATTCCAGCCAAAATTGTAGAAATAAACTGAAATTGTAAGACATTTTCCAATTACTATTTACATCAGTTTATAATATTTACCCAGATGTTTAAAGCACTTACTGTTATTTTCCATGAACACCTCGGGACGGTAGGAGAAGCCACTCTCGGGCTCCAGAGGGTTTCCACAACTAGCATGTTCACCAGGTATCTGCAGGTTGATCACTATTTTGATACCATTCCTTGACACAGACATACACACCAACAGTCTCAGATATGCACACTCCATAGACCTTTTTCACAGTAGAACTCATAACATGCTAGGAAAAGCAGGGAAAGCACATGTTGATCTAATAACATTAATGGCTCCATTAAATTTAGGTGCACCAGTGACCCAGCATGCACAATACCATGACCCTGACAAAGGTTCACCTAAATGAAATGTCGTTGAAGTTATTAGTGAAAAGTGTGTCACAAGTCAAAGTAAATAAGGTCTATTACACCTGTATCCCCAGATACTGTCTTTCCATTGTCAGGAAGCCATCAAATTATTTTATGTACCTTTTGAATTGATCAATAATATTATATTTCTCAATAATTTCTGTTGAGGGTCTGGACATGGCAAGAAGATAATCAGTAACCCTGAAATGAAAAGAAAAAACAAGGTATGGAGTTCAGTATATGATACATTTATACAGTATATTACAATATATCATTTGAAAGACTGTTAGAATTCTTTAAACTGTCACATGTACTAATGTAAAAAGAAATGTGTACCAGGAGGAGTAGAGGCCCTTTATAGCTTGTTCGTCGTCCCTCCAGTAACTTGGATTATCATACTTGCAGGCTTGTCCTCCACAGCCAATTGAGCATTGCATGTGTCTAGGGATGACATAACGTATAGCTTCTCCTACCATTGTGTATTTTGCCCGAGGGGCTCTGACTGGAAAAGAGAGGAAAGTTTTTAACTTACAAACAGGTTTTAATCTCAAAACTACCCCTCATCAAGCTGACCTGCTGAGCACAATCAATGCTTTCCAACAATTACATTTCTTATGAGGGAAATCTGAAGTTTTTTATTTAATGATTTATCAGCAGAGTCAACTAAGGCTGAATACTGTGTAAAATATTATGAGAATGTCATATATCGAAAATGATAAATTATAGTGAGTAAAACAGTTACAGAGACTCCAAACAGTGCAGGTTGTCCTGTAAAACCTATATAACTGAGATAATCAGTGGTGACTGTTCGGTTAGAGGTGTTTAATCCTTGTCTGACACTAGATGTCTAACATTACAGCGTTATGTAAAAATAGCCAGTCTTGTAGCACCGTTAAAACTCAGATATATTTTGTCATTCTTCACGGTCATCACTTACTATATTCCATCAGAGCTCCACCACTTGTCTTGACATGAAGTGCCATGTGAGCAGTCTCTCAGGTTGACATCCACAGTCATTGCAGAGCCTGGACACACATACATATATCTGTTTTCCTCAATTCTTTGAGACTAACACCACTAACACATTGTGCTATATATCTCACCAAAACCTGAAATATAACACATTTCCTAACAGAATCCAGAGAATGCATCTCATAAATGACCACTGCTTTGCACTGTATTATTTTGAACCCAAAGGGACTATAAAAGTATCAAGTTTGAGACAAACCAACAAGCTTTACAGATTAGAAATACTAGTGGACATTTGTTTCTGTACTTATGTACTTACAAATATGGTGTTTAGTCAATGATCAACACCAGAAGTCATATCCA
This sequence comes from Lucifuga dentata, assembly GCA_014773175.1. Taxonomy (NCBI): domain Eukaryota; kingdom Metazoa; phylum Chordata; class Actinopteri; order Ophidiiformes; family Bythitidae; genus Lucifuga; species Lucifuga dentata. The sequence goes on from VXCM01000246.1 coordinate 376,928, forward strand.
GTCAAATATAAAGCAGAGATCAGCAGGTATAATTCATTTTGGATTTGTCACAGTTCTGCATGTCTGGTCAGCCACTCACCTGCCATTTCTGCATGCCTGGTCCTCAGCTACTCACCTGCCATTTCTGCCCGCCTGGTCTTCTGTTCCTCACCTCCGTTCATCAGCCTGATTCATTTCAGGTTTGGACGCTGTCACCAATTAGCACCAATCAAGCATGGATTTAAGCCCCAGTCTCACACTCACCCTTTGCCAGATTGTTCTTAGCTATCCTCGATGCAAGACTCTCCAGCGTTTGTTTGTGGACTGACATTCTGTTACCGACTCGGCCTGTCTTGGACTATTCTGCTCGTCGCCCCCCTGGTTATCACTTCTGCCTTCTGTCCCCGACTCCGATTCCAGTCTCTGCGTTTGGACTCTTTGTTTGACTGTGTCAGTGTAGGCACTTTGTCCTGCCAGTTTTTCTGCCTGCCTCTGTGTTGGACTGAGAGCTCTATTAAAGAACTTTACTTGTCGGAGTTGTACTGTGTGCTGCATTTGGGTCCAAACCCCACCCGTCACAAGATTAGACCAATGAAGCTCCTTAGATAACTGTAATGCCTCATTATGTCATTACAATAAGATTTTTTTTTTTTTTTTTTTTTACAATCAACAATATGCAACATAATCAGTCTTGAATTAGCTATCAAGGAAACACAAACAATCCAATGCTAAATTAAAATCCTGACTTACCTGTAGTAAACGAGACAAGGAGCTTGTAACCACCATCTCAGAGGAGAAATACAACTGCTTTTGCCGGCATTTCTTACATCAGCCTCCGCGGCTCCGATGCTGTTTCCCTCTTGCCAGCTCTGTGGAAAGTCAGTCCTTTGGCCTCACTTGATTTGATTCGCCCCAGATTATCTGTGCAGTGAGGTGGAGCAAAACAAGAATCCACAGTGTCCTCCACCCTCCTTAGTAGAAATTCACCTGTCATACCAGGATCTCAGATTAGGTGTGGGATTTCATTACCCTCAAGTGGGCTGTAAATATGTCTCTGCACAGGCTGCTCTTCTCTCTCTCTACACACACACACACACACACACACACAGTAGCTCTGGGGGGGAGTGTATAGGGCTATTCCTGACTCCCTCTGGATTAGGCAACTAATCTTATTATGGTACAGGAATGGAGCGCCCACTCCTCACAATAAAAACTATGAGACAACACTATGCAATCACTATTCATCACTTACCTTCTAATCAACTGTTATGAGATGTAATCTACAAATATTTTGTATCTGTTCTTGAATATGATATGTATGGAGTAGCAATAAAGCTGATTACACCTGAAATTGTTAAACATGGATCATAAAGACTTCCTTTTATGTTGTGAATAAGTCTGAAAATTTTTTTGGTTTCTGTCATGAGAGGAATCAGCACACCCCTCCTACCCTGCTTCTATAAAGAGCAGAAACCTTTGTGACATAGCAAGTAGATAAAATCTGATTGGCTTACCTTGCTTGCTAAAGCTGGTTAGATTTGTGATGTACAAAGCTGCTGTTTGGAGAACCTCCAAAGCCAGCATTATCTTTAATGCTATTATACAGGTACACCAGTAAGACACTGGTTAGACACTTTTAACTTGTAAGGCATTCTAAAACAAATTTTGCCTAAAAAATATGTCCTGTAAAATTGGCATAGCTTTCTCTATTTATGGCATGGTTAATCAAGAGGTGTTTTAAAATCTTGAAATAATCTATACTCAGTTTTACCTTTTTTGATATCTGTTTGGTTAGATGTCTGTTTTGGCCCTAAAATGTGGATATCATCTGTACTTCAGCTTGGATGTCAGATGTCAAATGCAATAAGTAAATGCACTTAATTATTTTCAGAGGCATATATTATTCCTTGCTCTATAATGCCAATAATCAAATCTTCACTATACAGAGAGGGTTTGGCCATGATAATAGAGCAAACATAAGCAGCAAGTTGATCCCATAAAATTTTGGTAGATAAAGAGAAGAGAAATGAGAGAACAATATGTTTAGCAATTGTTCCATAAACACATAATTAGAAATGTAGTGTATGTAGGGTGAACTGAGACCCAGAGTCACTGGCATGACTGTGATAAAAGGCATAGCTCAGCTGTTTTCCCATGATAATTACAGTAAAATGCATAGAGATGGCTGCTTCAGCATCTATAATTCTAAATGTACAGGATGGGCATGCTGATAGTGCTATAAATCTTCAAACCACAAGCAGTTTCATAATATAATACTGAACTGGTGGTCAATACACAGCCATGTATCATGCAAACAGAGAAAAGTAACCTAACCACTAGTTATTTATGACAGCTGAGATGATTTAATGATAAGATATGTATCCAAACTCTGGCTAACACAAAGGTTAAGCACAGAAAAATCACAGTTTTAGTAAAGGCCTTTTCCAAACAGACCCTTTGACTAGTCAAGCACCAGCATCAATAATAACATGAAAGGTGGTTGCATTCTGGTGTGCGGGTGCTTGGCTTAGTCTCACACCTAAATGGAACAGAGCTGTCATTACTTGTTACACCAGTACTTTTCCTGCTGTGACAAGTCAAAAGATTTAGCAAAAATTTCACAAGTGCTATAACTGTTTTGCAACTAAAATGTTCACTCAGGTAGAAAAGAATCAATGAAAAATACTGTTCAAATCCAACCACTGTTCCTGCTCACAAGCAAGACAGAAATATGTCTTGTGATACCTTCAAACAGGCATGAGATTCTGTACTAAGATTTTATTTCTAAAGATAAAGAACAGTCTGTTCTCTAACTGGAAAAAATAGATAAATACTGTATATCTCAGTCTATAAATGAAGTCAACTTTCAAGCAGACAGCTACAATATTGTGGACAGATACAAAATGGTGAAAAAAGAGAAAACCATTAAGACCACTGTTGGCTGTCAAACATTATCTGTGCAATGCAAAAAATAAAGTTACTACAAACAGAGAACTCTAAGGTGTTGCTTAATTCCATCAATGCAGATCAGTCCCTTTCATTCAAAGCTTATTTATCAAGAAATGTTAGATGGATGATGTCAATGAATACACACCCAGAAGAATATGGCCTGTTATGAGGCAATCAATCTTTCATGTTAGAGTACAGGGTTTGTTTAAAAAAAAAACTTATTGTCATGAATCATATTTTACATAATAAATAAATAAATAAGTTCACTGCTGTCTTATTTTTAACTGATCTAAATTTAATGAAATAGTCTGTTGTTGAGGAAAATATACAAAGTTACGATTGGACTCAGTTTGTTTCTTTGTATATATGTTTCTTTTTATGTATGTGGGATTTTCTTACAAAAAATAAAACATAAAATAAAATAAAAATAAATAAATAAATAAATAAGTCCAGAATAGTGTAATACTGAATAACAGAATAGTTCTTATTGGACTTCAAATACCTTTCTTTTAAGAAATGGCTTGATTCACTATCAGAGACAGTTTCTGATGAAATCATGATCATTAGAAGACAAGGAAAAATAAAGAGGTTATGTTTGTTTGGAATGGTTTCATGCAGAAAATTTGTAATAAGATAAATGTAGGCTAAGCTTCTAACACATGGATTTTCATGATTTCTAATTGTATGGTCAGTACAATGAACTAATTAAATTGCTATTTAATTAATTATTTGTTATTTATGAATTGTATTATAATGTCTTGTACAATAATGGGTTTTGTTCGGTCTGTCAGTGGTGTGTTTATGGAAATCTTTTCTTTTGGAAATATGATTTTGAAAAATAATTTATATCATCTATCTATCTATCTATCTATCTATCTATCTATCTATCTATCTATCTATCTATCTATCTATTTTTAAGTTTTAAATGTACCAGACTTACCAGAAGTTTTTATTTGTCCTCTGATAACAAAGATATCTCAAACATCTCTCAAAGTCTCTTCTCTTCATCTTATTAAAGTATGACGCATTTTAGAGAGAATGACTTACAGAAATGAAAGCTTTTGTGAACATTTCTTTCATAAAGTGACATAAACTTTTCCAACAGATGGCAGCAGATACATATAACGCCTACTACACTTGCCAATCTGTTCATTCTATTTCTATGACAATAAACAAGTCAGGAAAATATTTCCGTGCTCCACATAGGCAAATGCGCAAAGCCTAGTGGGAAATGAGTTTACTTCGTGGACTAAGCTGAACACTTTTGTTGGCCTTGGATAGGACAAATACTACATTTCCCGACATGCACTGCAGCTCCATGAAAGCTATGCCAGCTGGTTTGAACGCAACAGCGAGCAGACCTTTCAGCTGCTTGAAGTCTGTTGTTTGCGCCGGAAAATACCGGAAGATGGGTCATTTGCCTTCAAAATAAAAGAAAAAGTTATAGGAATTTGGGGATAATATTATATTTTCAAATACAACATATTCTCACTTAAAACTATTATTCGTTTTAAGATCTCAAAAAGTATTTAAGGCAGCATAGACCTGTAAATTAAGCTTGAATGAGACACATTTTCATGTACAAAATAGTTATATTTTGTAAGAAAGAACAGGAAGTCAAACATCCGTCTCGTATTTTCATGGACGCTTTTGCTCCGCTCCTGCGCTCCTATAAGCCGGGAGAGACGAGAATGAAACGCAGCGTCGCAGCGATGGAACATTTCTAGAAGATCATAGTTAGCTCCCCTGTTGGAGAAAACTGAAAAGTCATCTACATGACCAAAGAAACTAGGTCGGTAACGAGAAACGCAACCGTAACAATCATGCAGTTTAAATACAGACGAATCTGAGCAGCCGCTTCTTCAAGGTTAGACCGCTTGAAGACACCCTGCGTCCTCTCGTCGCAGATCAGCTGGCGTACGTTGGTTGATCGTCACCTCAAGCCGGTACCGACCATGTCCGTGGAGGAGCAACGTTATACTGACGCTCTGCTGTTGCTGGAGGCTGGACCGGAGTGGATGCGGTCCGAGATCGAGCGTCTTTCTCGGGAGCTGAGTGAGACCACGAATGAGAAGATCCAGGCGGCGGAGTACGGGCTGGCTGTGCTGGAGGAGAAACAGCAGCTCAAACAGCAGTACGAGGACCTGGAGATCGAGTATGAGACCGTCCGACAGGAGCTCGATCAGCTGAAAGAGGTAGGCTTTGTTTGAACCCCCTCCAAAAAAAAAAAAACCCACNAAAAAAAAAAAAACCCACGCAATATAAATAATAATCCATCATCAGTGTATCAACCATTAAAATAAGCCAATGATATTCCTTTATGTATGTTTATCTATGACAGTGATTTTGCAACGGCCTTGTATTATTTTATTTTTATGCTCATCTGTATCACTACAGTATTCCATTGGTTTGCTGTGACATACAACAGCTTTTACCCCTCATCCAAGGTCAAAGCTGCAGGATGAGGAGGTGATGCTTTCTCTGTGCGCTGCCCTTCTCTCTCACTTGGGGAGTCGCCATGGCACTGCCACATTTATTTATTTATTCATGCTGCACTCAAGGCCCATTTCTTCAAGACATTCCTGTCTGGCTCTCAGCTATCTAGGCCTTCCCTGCATATTTCTGCTGTCACTTTAGTCATGTCTTAATCGTGAATTGGTCTGTATACTTTATAGATGTGACCCTCTGCAACTTTTGCTGTGCTTGTTGGATATGGGAAAATAGATTATTATTCATTTATACCTGTGTTTGACTCTAGTTGTGTGTACAGAAATAATAAACATATTAAGTGACATTTATATGCTTCTAATTTCATGATGACTGTTTTTTTCAAAAACAGCACTGTTTTAGATGACTTGTCGAGCATCAGATGTCTTGTCAAAGTTGACTTTCAGTTCCACTCTGTGAACAAGACCTACTAGTTTGGATAGAGGGGGTGGGGATAGATTTGAATTTTGAACCTTCCTGCTCTAAAGAGAGATGAGTAACTCACAGAAAAAACCAAACGAGTTGCAACCCTTCAGGAATTGGAGGAATGCTGTGCATAATGGTTCTAACAGGGCTGTAGAGACACATAAAGGATGGGTCTGTTTTTCTGGGCAGCAGTCAGGCTTATTCCCCACTGTTCACTTTGCACTATGGCTAGTTTTCTTCTTTACAATGGCAGTTTGTCCCTGTCTTGTGAATGTCATTTGAGAAGTGTGGCGTTTGAGGGACGCTAGCAGTCAGTCCTGCCAACAAATCTGGCTTCTGTGCCCACAAGTAGTCATGGAAAGAAGGGGATGTCCTCTTCGCAGTCACAGTTGCTCACTTCCACTCATGTTGACTCCTTCTTAGAGATTTGGGGTTGTTCTGATTTCTTCCCACAAGGCCAGAGAACGAATAATTGAGAGGCTGGTAATCCCCTTCCTCCCATGCCAGAAATCTGCTCATCACTCCCTTGGGTTTTTGTGTTTTTCACTAAAGGCACAGAGACAGAGGGTTTCAACTCTGTGCTTCTCTCTCTCTCTCTCTCTCTCTCTCTCTCTCTCTCTCTCTCTCTCTCTCTGTGGCCCTGCCTGCTCCCTCTTCTAGGGGTTGTTATTGTAGAGAGGAGGAGGAGGAGGAGGAGGTCTTAGTGCTGTTTTAGAATCTCCTCAGTTTTCCCATGCATTTCTTTGGTGAGAAGGCCTAGCTCTGTCACAGAATAGAAGAATAGAAGTGAATAGAAGTGAATAGAAGAAACAGACTGGAAATGCCCTCAAAGAAAAACCATGGCAGCAACAGAGAAGTGACTAAAAAGGAGCAGGGATGAGCAATGTTTTTTAAAAATATGACAGCTGAAGTCATGTTAAAAAAAAAAAAAAAAAANTAAAAAAAAAAAAAAAAAAGGAGATCATGAATGTGCATCTATTTGGGCTCCTAGATTGTGTCTGAACTTCTGTCTCATAATAGAACACAAATATCCATCTGTTTAGGTAATAAAGTCAATTGTCCACTTAAAGCTGTGGCAAAAGTTCTTTCTTTTATCTCAAGGTTGGGTTACATTGTAGATTAGTGGTCAGATGGTAACTACAACTGTTTTCCTTTATGCCTCTACCTAACATACACACAACCCCAGCCTCTATCTGAAGGGCAGAAGTAATGCTATCACAAAAGAGATACAAACATGTTCTTCTGACATCCCTCTTGACTTCCCTTTCTTTGTCTACAGGAGAACAGTAGCTAGTGGGGAGCAAACACATGAAGACTGTGACACCAGGGGCTAAAATTAACACTTATCTCAATGGTCAGTTGGCATTTTGATCGGAAACTTGTGGTGCAACGTATCATTGCAATTATGAAAAGCCACACATCATATAAATCAACCTTATAGCCTTTTTTTTATTGCTCTGTGACATTTTGATGTAGGCAAGTCCAGCTGCTGAGTGCAGCTTTGTCTGCAGCTTGATACAGCCATTTCTTTGGTCAGGTATGCAGTATTGTCTTTACCGGGTGCTGTTTACACTGATGACCTCAATGTTTGGATACCTTTTGTCTTTTCGAGAAGTTAGAAAGACTAGAATAGATTATCTGAGAGATTTACAGAGTTGTTCAACAGTGTCTTGTCAACTTATCCTAAACATAACCTCTCTCACGTGTAGTAGTGTATACAGTAGGAATGTATACAGGAAAGAAAATGGCTCAGGAGTATTTGTATTCACAGTGATTTAAGATATCCTGATACCACTCCTCCTTTTCTCTCAACCTGAACAGAATTATCATGACAGTAAGCAAATGTAAGCTGTCATTCAGCTCCTCCTCACGTTGTCACTAATTCATGGTTAGACATATGCATACACACTCACACACTGCTCTCAATGCAGGAAGATGGAGGAATTCTGCATGCTGCTGTTGCTTAGTAACAGTACAGCTCTGTACATTAATGTGACTAGCTGTTTTGCAGCTTCCTCAGCAGGTGCTGCTTTCTGAGTGTGCTAGTGGGTATCTGTTGAGGGATTACAGTACAGCTGAGAAGCTAGCTGGGATCTTACCTTTCCATATGGTAAATGGTTGGAAAGATCCACATGTAGGCTAATAATATTCATTGGATGTTCTATTTCCTCTGTGAGCAACTGCTATATTTATATGTAATAATATTCCAACATCTCAGCAGTATCAACCCCCTCCTGTGCTTCTCCATCTCTGTTCAGTCCATAGCCCTCCAGCCACAAAATTATTTTACCTGTGCATAGACCTTTGTTACCTAGGATCCACTGTTTCCTTTGTCTCACTCCAGGAAGTGACAAGGAGGTAAAGCAAAGCACCAGACAAAATCTTCTCATAACAGATTGGCAGAGTTTGCAGTATGCAAGCCTGAATCCATCTGATGGTGCATTGTAGTGATGGTGAGAGTCACTTGGCTCAATCCTCTGTGCTATGATTGGAACAAAGATATTATTTTGTATGCACAGTCCTATTCTTAATGCATTGCATGGTAATTATGAACAAGTTTCCCCCTTGATATTTTCATAGTGTGTTAAATCTAATAGCTTCTTTCTTTCTTTTCCTTTCGGCTTTCCCTTCAGGGGTCACCACAGCGAATCATCTGCCTCCAT